>CM065137.1:302500-332500 GCA_033026305.1 Cirrhinus molitorella | reverse complement strand
TGCTGCAAAAGACACGGGTCACACACGTCCGTCAAGCATGTGTTTACATAGAAAAACAATGGAAAAGTAGCGCATTGGAATAGAAAAACGTGTTCTTTGTGAATAGCCAGTGGAATTGTCGCTTGGTTGCCGCCTTCTTTTGTAGTGGTTTTGTGCAGTTCAGGCAGTGTTCACGCTGCAGTCTCAGGGCGGACGTTGCCATAGTTACAGTTGTCAAGGTCACATTTGTAATTACTAAAAACTAAATAAAACGCAACGAAAATTTGTGTAACCACCCCGGGTACCCTAGCAACCGCCCTAGTACCCACCCCAGGTACCCTAGCAACTGCCCTAGTAACCACCCCAAGTACTCTAGCAACCACCCCAGTTACCCTAGCAACCGCCCTAGCAACCACCCCAGGTACCCTAGCAAACTCCCTATTAACCACCCCAAGTACCCTAGCATCCACTCCAAGTACCCTAGCAACCACCCCAGTTACCCTAGCAACCGCATAGCAACACCTTAGCAACCACCCAGGATACCCTAGCAACTGCCTTAGCAACCACCCCTGGTACCCTAGCAACCACCCTAGTAACCACCCCAGGTACCCTAGCAACTGCCTAGCAACACCCTAGCAACCGAGTGCAGCGATTTGCTACTGCAAGCACCATTCACATTTTCTTCAGGAAATGTACATTCTAGTTGTCTCTGTTATATGTTTTTTGTGAAAGCAGTGACATCATACATATGCATATTACTTGTTCGTTCTATAGGAATGTGTACGTGTGCGATGCGTAGTGTTTCTTTACCAACTACTGCTCTGGCAGCATAATGCAGCGTTTCCGTATTTCCCAGTGTACATGAAATTTTCGAAATGCAAAGGAAATCTTTTTCATTTTCAGTACAATTGTTGTTGTGTAAACATACCTTAAGTCTGGGTGTGCTGACTGAATATTTTAGGAGGATAGAATTCATTTTGAGTATTGGTAGTGTTTTATAATGCTGTAAGTTTATAATTCTTTTCAGATTCAGTGAATTAGTGACATTTTTGTGCATTTTTGTGTTTTTGCTCAGTGATAAATGGAGATATCTCAGCTTGTATTAGCTACCAACTCTCTCACTTACTCCCCCTTTTCTGAAGCACACACACACACTTATACACACACACACACACACACACACACACACAGAGCAGTTAATTCTTTGAGAGGGTCAGGAATTGAGCAATAAAGAGAATTGGTGCTGCATTGTGAGAGATGGGGTCGCTCTCTTGGGGTCTTTCCTAAATGTGTGTGAACAAAGATTAAGCCCCTCACACACACGCGCACACACACACACACACACACACACACACACACACACAACACACCATAAATTCATTTTCTCACTTGTGACCTTTCCACACAAATAAATGTCTGACAGAGCATGTTGGCATGTGGATTTACCCTACAACATTTTTGGATATGAGGCTTTTAAGTGCAAGTATTATTTATGTGTTAATTGATTTATTATGTTACCACATATAAATCTGTTCAAAGTAATAACAGTTGCGATACGCTTCCATTAAGTTGACTTCAGCTTCTGGACATATAACAGAAAAATGCACAGAATGATTTTTGCATATTTTACTAAACTGCAAGTTTCAGTTAACTGCAATAGTGCCATACAGGTGCAAACGAAGAGCCAGAGATCCATAGCAACTATGTTTTTTGTTTCTGAATTAAAATTTATTTCAAATTTTTGGGGGGCATGTACTGACCTGATAACAAAAGTATTTTTAGGATAATATTTTATTATCATTAATATAATAATAAAAATAATAACCAAAAATTATCTGAAAACTTTTTTTTATTTATTTCTATGAAATTACAAAATCATAGTTGTGTTGTAAAACCAACATGCAGAAGAAAAACTGAAAATGATATAAATGACAAATAATTTTACCTTTATATGATGCAGCAAGTTTAGTTCAGTTAGTAAACTAAAAAACATAATGATATTTATGGATAAATTAATTAGCTCTAGGCAACAATTAACTACATCCAAAAAAATATATATTTTGTGTACATAATATATGTGTGTGTGTGTGTACTATTTATATTTATTATGTATATGTAAATGCACACACATTCATTCATATATTTAAGGGAAAAAAAGTATTGTTTATATATTAAATATATTTATATATAACGAATATAAATATATACGTGTGTGTGTGTGTGTGTGTGTGTGTGTGTGTGTGTGTGTGTATATACAGTACAGACACATATATTATATAAACAAAAACTTTTATTTTGAATGCAATTAATCGTGATTAATCATTGCCCCGCACTAAAATTAATTCATTAATTCAAATATCTTAAAAATATATTTTCAAACATTTTTAAAAGTTGTAATTAAAATGTATACCATCACATCTATTCAAGGTGTAATACATTACAATAAAACTTTTGTTTAAACTGGTGTAAAATGTTCAAACCTGTATGAAAAGCTTTTTTTTTTTTTACTTTCCCTTATTTTTCTTCAACTTTATTCGATTCTTTTTATTTCTCCTGTACATTAGTTTCACTGTGATAAATAAAACAGCATGCACTGCAAAAAATGCTTTTCTAGCTAAGATTTTTTGTCTTGTTTCTAGACAAAATATCTAAAAATTCTTAAATCAAGAAGGATTTTCTAGACAAGTAAAAATTATTGTCTTGTTTTGAGAAAAAAGAAGTTCAAATCAAGTGAGGTTTGGTTTGAAACAAGCAAAATAATCTGCCAATGGGGTGAGAAAAATAATCTTATTTCAAGCAGAAGACTAGATTATTTCGCTCACCCCATTGGCAGATTATTGCTTGTTTCAAGCAAAACCCACTTCATTTTAACTTCTTTTTTTCTGAAAGCAAGAACGTGTACTTGTCTAGAAAATAATTCTTGATTTAAGAATTTTTAGATATTTCGGCTGGAAGCTTGAAAAGCATTGTTTGCAGTGTGGTAAATACATGTTACCATGGTAAATGTTGGGATGCCACGTAACACACCCTTAAACAAACACACACACACACACACAGGCCTGATGTAAATGAGTTGGATCGGTGAAGGAGGGGTCGGTCCTGAACGAGGCGGGTGGGGCGAGACGCACAGAGAAAGAGAGAGAGAGAGAGCGAACTAAGACAACAGTATCAGTTCTATTATCACATTAAAAGGGGACTAGAATGAGACACACTCCCGGCCTTGTGTCCACAGGACTGCACCTGCAGTGCCGGGGTCATTGTTAGGGGCCCCGTCCGTCCCCCCTCCCACCTCCTCCTCTCTGGAGGGCTGCTGCTCTTTTCTCTTTCACCCTTTCTTTTGGCCATCCCTCACTCTCCTCGTCTTTTCTGCCACTGCGCAAACACAGCTGAGAGAGAGGCGCTCACGTGCCGCCCGCGGAGCCTTCTGCCAGAGGCCTGCTCGGGCCTTACGCACGCGTGCGAGAGCGAGATTATGTTTGCACTTCTGAGAGTTTGTGTGAGTCCGTCTCTCTCTCTCTGTGTTTTTTACATCTGAATGTTAGCGCGAGTCATTGTCTCAATATCTGTCGGCTTTTTAATGCTGATGAGTTTGCTCAGTGCTGCCTGTTTGTTTGCTCTGGAGGAAAGTGTGGCAGTTTTAACAACGCCGCTCATTGTTGGCTCATTCGTCTTTATGGGGTCTAGACACACCTGCCCATCGCTTTTATTTTGGGTTGTGTGTTTTAATGCATCACGTCTGCATGGAAATTGTGTGGGTGTTTGTTTGATTGATCTGAAAGTCTGTTTACCTATGAAACTAGTTTTCATATCGCCGGATCTCTTATCTTTTTCTTTTCACTTACTAAATGCTTTACAAAAATTATGATGATTGCCATTTTCATGCACCATTATATTTACACGGGTGCTTAAAATGTTTTCCAAAACAAAACAAAAGTACCATGAAAACATCAAAGTATCATGGCCATTTTTGTTAGCAATATAATTTAATTGATATTCAAATGATGACACTTGATAATGACCAATAATTCAAAATATATTATAAAATAATAATAACAATATTTATTTATTATTTTGCGACTTTCGACCACAAAACCAGCCTTGATGGGTATATTTGTAGCAATATCCAAAAATACATTGTATGGGTCAAAATTATATATATTTTTATTTTATTCCAAAAATCATTAGGATATTAAGTAAAGATCATGTTCCATGACGATATTTTGTAAATTTCCTACTGTAAATATATCAAAACCTCATTTTTAATTAGTAATATGCATTGCTAAGAACTTCATTTGGACAACTTTAAAGGCGATTTTCTCTATTTATTTTTGTGCACCCTCAGATTCCAGATCTATTAATGTTGGTGTCTAATGATGTATACATCTTAATTTCACAAAACTGACCCTTATCTAGGGTCACATTTAATTTTTTTATAAATATGAAACATTTTTGCAGATACCATGAAATTATTCACTTACTGCATCTCTTTTATGACAATAAAAATGATGACAATTGGCACATTTATGCACCATTTATGTGATATTTCGATGTACTTCAAAAGGACATGTTATGACAACTTTTGTTAGGGACTATACTAATAATTATAGATTGAGTTATAATGAGTTAATATTCAAATTCTGCCTATGTAATTATTATGCTTTCGTTGTGTTATTAAATATAAAATATTTGTGCAGATACAATATTTTTATTTAATTAGATATAGTTATATTTAAAATTAAAGTTAATAAATGTATAATAAATGAATACAATTATGAAAGTAATACTCTTTCAATATAGTATTTGTCATTTTATTGTTGCTGTTGTGTAACATTTGATTACACAAATAGTTTAATAAATAGTTTTAATAAATATGTTTTTAATTTAATGCTTTAATTTTTAATCTATTTTCATTTAATAAATGTATTTGTTTGTATGCTATTTATTTATTTATTTATTTATTGTGTGTGTGTGTCAAGTCAAGTCAGCTTTATTTATATAGCGCTTTTTACAATACAGATTGTGTCAAAGCAACTTTACAGTATCAAATGTCAAAAAATCAAAAACAAGCAAAATTATCTGCCAATGGGGTAAGAAAAATGATCTATCTTTCATCTTGAAATAAGATTATTTTTCTCACCCCATTGGCAGATTATTTTGCTCGTTTTAAGCAAAAACTCACTTAATTTTGACTTTTTTTTCTGAAAACAAGACAATAGTTTTTACTTGTCTGGAAAATCCTTCTTGATTTAAGAATTTTTAGATATTTTGGCTGGAAACAAGACAAAAAATCTAAGTAAGAAAAGCATTTTTTGCAGTGTATATATCGTTGGAAAGGTCTAAGACTCCTAAATTGATATTTTACCACTGTTTTGTGTTACAAATTATGTAGGAAAAGTAATAGATTAATTTATGACAAGAGTGCACCTCAAAAAATGTACTTCATAACAGGAGTTCAGACCTTTTTCACAAAAAGACTTTCTTTGTTGCCTTTTTTTCTATCACGCTTTAGAAATCATAAGAAATTATAAATCACTTGAAGACTTAAAATTTCAAAATTCATCCTTTGGAAACCATTTTAAAATCAGACATTGCATTATCATGGAAATTGTACTTGAAAATCATATTACAAAATGTTTTTGTTCATGAATGATAAAAAATTACATTTGGATAGTGCATTTTCATGTCTATGTTCACAATAGGGAGTGACAGTTAAAGGGTTAAGGAAATTAATCAATAGTTCCAAATTAATAAATTGTTTGTCCCCAATTTAGTTGTTCCCCAACTGAGCAAGCCATAGGCGACAGTGCGTGTGTGTGTGTGTGTGTGTGTGTGTGTGTGTGAATGCGGCAGTCATTTATTCAGGTAGTTCAGGACAGGTAGGGTGTGTGTTTGAGCTTTAATATGATGAATGGCGTCCCCTCGCTACCAGTGGCTGGTATTCTAACCATGCGGGGCTTTTATAGCTTTTCTGTGCCTTTCATTTATTTAAAAAAAAAAGCCCTGCATCAGCTCCTCAGGTTAAAACAAACACACACGCCTACTCTCGTCACACACACACCCTCCCTGCGCTCCTCTCTGGCTCCAGTGCCCCGTCCAGGGGGCAATAAACTCGTTATCTCCCTCTTTCAGATCCTAATCTGAAGGCTGGCCTGCACATTGCCAGGTGACCCTGGGTGGGGGCTGCCAGGGCTCCTTAAATCCCCCGCTTGTCAGCACCCCTCTACCTCATTCTAGCCCTGAGCCCACCCCCTGCCTGAGGGCCGCCCCACCGCCCCGCTCCAACAGCAATTAATCCATCTATTGATCACAGGGTGCGACTCAGCAAGCTTCTGAACCTGCACACCAAAGCGCTCCTGTCTCAGATATTGAACTGTTTCCTGTGATTTTCAAGTGTTTTTGTTGCACTTGGTTTCTCTCTCTCTCTCTCTCTCTCTCTCTCTAGAATAGCTCATGCAGGCCGCTGTGGTTATTATAACGTCATACTTGGGAGCCATTTTGTCTCTGCCCTGTCAAAAGATGGTACAATGAACCAGCCCAGGCTGTTGGTGTCTGTTATAATGAATCATCTGTCACGATCAATCATAATGAGAATGTATGAGAGACGCCACCTGTAGCAAATCAGGTATGAGATGGTTTCCACATCATACTACAATGAGAGCTACAGTAAAGTAATTAACTTTAAATTAACTTAAAGACAGCTGATTTCTGTGTGAATATATGTTAAAATGGAATTGATTGATGTGATCAAAGCTGAATTTTCTTTAGTTTTCAGTGTCACTTGATCCTTCAGAA
This sequence comes from Cirrhinus molitorella, assembly GCA_033026305.1. Lineage (NCBI taxonomy): Eukaryota > Metazoa > Chordata > Actinopteri > Cypriniformes > Cyprinidae > Cirrhinus > Cirrhinus molitorella. The sequence continues at coordinate 325,729 of CM065137.1, read as the reverse complement.
ATCATTCTAATTTGCTGATTTGCTCCTCAAGAAACATTTCTGATTATTGAAATGTTGAAAACAGGTGACAAGGATTAATGAATAAAAAGTTCAATAAACAGAATTTATTTGAGATCATGTGACAATGAAGACTAGTAATTATAGTTGTAATTGTAATTTTAAAAAAATATATTATATTGATATTAGTTGATTTTTGTTGTTGTTGTTGTTGTTGTTATAGTGTAATATTTTTTTTTTTTTTTTGTAATTTTAGTAATTTTGTGTTCACAGTCCCAATCAAGACACCTTGTCACAAACTAGAACAAGAAAGAAGTTTAATGTCTTTCTTATTTCTATTTGCCTATTTTTATTTCACAAAATAGTAGTGTTCCCTGTTTATTGTATTTTATTATTTTATCTAAATGATTTAAATCATTGTTGGGGCAAGGTGTGAAAGTTTTACATTTTACTGTTCTATAAAATGACTCAATCTTAGGTTTTAGTATGTTTCAGAGCAGTGATTATATATAAAAAAAATTGTGGCTCGAAGCACAATATGCAATATTTCCAGTATTTCTGCTGTAATAATGACAGCACCTTTTGTATTCAAACAATATGTTAGCTTAACCATAATTTATTTTGTAATTGTAGATGTTTCAAGAATTGTATGTTTATCATTTAAAGTTATTATGGGAGGAAAAATGAAATGTTTTAATGATTTTTACTTTATGATTTATTAATTTTATTGTAATATTATATAAAAGATACATTTTCAGCATCTTCATTTAGATTAGAAGTGGATAATTTTAACAATTTAATAATAATTTGTCAATTTAAATACATTTTACTCATTTGAGGCCCCTTTGGAAGTTTGCTGAGAGACCCCGGAGGGCTCAGGACCCCTGGTTGAAAACCACTATTGGAGAGTAAGGCTAGCCTTTACTGTATTATTACTGCATCATTTGTATACTGTCTATAACAGTATATACACTGTCTAATTTAAGAGTTATAATTTAAAGAAGTGAATAAAATGCATCAGCTATAAATATATAACTGATGAGACATTTTCATCATGTATCTTAGTCTTTTAAATATTGTTGCATTGCCACTGTGCTCAAGCTCCAGAAAAGATTTTTAAAAAGTGCAATAAATGTAGTCTAGACAGTTCATGCACTGTGTTGAGTGTCTTATGAACACATACAATAGCTTTGTGTGAAGAACAGGTGAAAATGTAAGGAATTATTCAAAGTAGATCTTTCCTCTGCTCAGTCTGTTCGAATTACAATATAAAGTATCCCACAGAAGCGAGTGCACCTCTCACATTTTCGTAAATATTTTATTATATCTTTTCATGTGACAACACTGAAGAAATGACACTTTGCTGCAATGTAAAGTAGTGAGTGTGCAGCTTGTATAACAGTGTACATTTACTGTCCCCTCAAAATAACTCAACACACAAAAGTGAGTGAAAATGTCCAAATTGGGCTCACAGTGTCAGTATTTTGTGTGGCCACCATTATTTTCCAGCACTGCTTTAACCCTCTTGGGCATGGAGTTCACCAGAGCTTCACAGGTTGCCACTGGAGTCTATTCCACTCCTCCATGACCACATCACAGAGCTGGTGGATGTTAGAGACCTTGCACTCCTCCACCTTCTGTTTGAGGATGCCCTAGAGATGCTCAATAGGGTTTAGGTCTGGAGTCATGTTTGGTCAGTCCATCACCTTTACCCTCAGCTTCTTTAGGAAGGCAGTGGTCATCTTAGAGGTGTGTTTGGGGTCATTATCATGTTGAAATACTGTCCAGTGGCCCAGTCTGCGGCCAGTGCATGTGGGCATTCATGGTTCCCTCAATGAACTGTATCTCTCCAGCCCCAGACCATGACACTCCCAGCTCTATGCTTGACTGTAGGCAAGACACACTTGTCTTTGTACTCCTCACCTGGTTTCCGCCACACGCTTGACGCCATCTGAACCAAATAACTTTATCTTGGTCTCATCATGTTTCCAGTAATCCATGTCCTTAGTTGTTTGTCTTCAGCAAACCGTTTGCGCTCTTTCTTGTGCATCATCTTTAACAGAGGTTTCCTTCTGGGACGACAGCCATGCAGAACAATTTGCTGCGGTGTTTGGCGTATGGCCTGAGCACTGACCTTCAACCTCAGCAGCACTCATACGTCTATTTCCCAAACACAACCTCTGGATATGACACTGAGCTTGTTCACTCAGCTTCTTTGGTCGACGTGTTCTGAGTGGAACCTGTCCTGTTAAAGCGCTGTATGGTCTTGGCCAGCGTGCTGCAGCTCAGTTTCAGGGTCTTTGCAATCTTCTTATAGCTTTCGCCATCTTTATGTAGAGCAACAATTCCTTTTTTCAGATCCTCAGAGAGTTCTTTGCCATGAAGTGCCATGTTGAACTTCCAGTGAGCAGTATGAGATTTAACACACCTGCTCTCCATTCACACCTGAGAGCTTGTAACACTAACGAATCACATGACACCAGGGAGAAAAGAAATGGCTAATTGGGCCCAATTTGGACATTTTCACTTAGGGGTGTACTTACTTTTGTGGCCAGCGGTTTAGACATTAATGGCTGTGTGTTGAGTTATTTTGAGGGGACAGTAAATGTACACTGTTATACAAGCTGCACACTCACTACTTTACATTGTAGCAAAGTGTCATTTCTTCAGTGTTGTCACATGAAAAGATATAATAAAATATTTACAAAGATGTGAGGGGTGTACTCGCTTCTGTGAGATAATGTATGTGCAAACTTTATTTCTTTTCAGGTAGTTCTGAACCCCACCCAAAAAAATTCATACAGGTTTGGGACAACGTGAGGTTGAGTAAATGATGACAGAATTGTAATTTTTAGCTGAACTATCTCTTTAGGGTGGTCCAATCACAAGTGGACAATTCACACCAAGGACTATAACTATAACTCTACACTGCAAAAAATGCTTTTCTAGCTAGTCTTGTTTCTAGACAAAATATCTAAAAATTCTTAAATCAAGAAGGATTTTCTAGACAAGTAAAAATTATTGTCTTGTTTTCAGAAAAAAGAAGTTCAAATTAACTGAGGTTTTGCTTGAAACAAGCAAAATAATCTGCCAATGGGGTAAGCAAAATAATCTTACTTCAAGCATAAAACTAGATTATTTTGCTCACCCCATTGGCAGATTATTTTGCTTGTTTCAAGCAAAACCTCAGTTAATTTGAACTTCTTTTTTCTGAAAACAAGACATCATCGGGTACTTGTCTAGAAAATAATTCTTGATTTAAGAATTTTTAGATATTTTGGATGGAAACAAGACAAAAAATCTAAGATAGAAAAGCATTTTTTGCAGTGTAAGGATTTAATTGTCGATTCTATTAGAATAATAAATCCACAACACTACTACACTGCAAAAAATGCTTTTCTTACTTAGATTGTTTGTCTTGTTTCCAGCTAAAATATCTAAAAATTCTTAAATCAAGAAGGATTTTCTAGACAAGTAAAACTTATTGTCTTGTTTTCAGACAAAATATGTCAAAATTAAGTGAGTTTTTGCTTGAAACAAGCAAAATAATCTGCCAATGGCGTAAGAAAAATACTCTATCTTTCATCTTGAAATAAGATTATTTTGCTCACCCCATTGGCAGATTATTTTGCTCTTTTTAAGCAAAAACTCACTTAATTTTGACTTTTTTTTTCTGAAAACAAGACAATAATTTTTACTTGTCTAGAAAATCCTCCTTGATTTAAGATTTTTTAGATATTTTGGCTGGAAACAAGACAAAAAATCTTAGTAAGAAAAGCATTTTTTGCAGTGTATAACGACAATAGTTAATAGGACACTGCAATCCGTTAAATGTAGTTAAATGGAGTCCAAACAATTGGCGTGATTCATTACTTTAGTTCGTATGACATTACATCACTGAAATGAGGTATAAGTGAGTGTGTGTTGCATGTATGTAGTGTGTGCATGCGCTGCTCGAGTCAGCGGGCTGAGTGCATAAGGGGACAGGCTGAGCTGAGTTAATGCGTCCCACTACATGAGAGAGCAGTGTGTCACTGGGCCGCTTTGAGCTCTGGGGGCTTTGATCTGACGCTGCGGCCTGAACCGGGGGTGTCGAGCCTGTCGAGGGAATGATGGAGCGATAGGGCTCTCTCTCCTCCTCTCGCTCCTGTCCGCTCAGGCCTGAATGCCCCTCTTCATCCTCTCTAAATGCCACATTATGGGGCACTGAAGAGTGGGATATCCTGCGCCGCGACCCTGGGGGTCGCAGGTCGAGAGGAACAGACGACGAGATGAAAGAGACTCTAATTATGCCGAAACAAAAACTACCTTGTCTCCAAACAACTATTTTTGGTGGGAAACAAGGGAATTCGAGATCAAGACAATTCTGCGTAACGCTTATCGCTGTTGGCGTCCCATCATGGGGGATTGTGATTGGCTGGAAGCTGCTCCTTATCTGATGGTGATTGGTCGAGGCCCACGGACACAGGAAGTGACAGCGAGGTTCCCACAGTCCCTTCCTGTGAGAACGGGAAACTATGTGGAATTGGGGAGGACTGTACACACATCCACCAGCGTGCGGAGAACACAGAGTCTGTGTCTGCGGGTCACGAGCCGTCTGCCCCCAGCTCTGTTTGTTTCTTTGTGGTTGTGTGAGCGGCTGCATGTTTGTCTGTGTCTCTCTGCGGAGGGTGGGGTCATGGGCGTCTGTTTGGGCTGGGCTGGGGCTCTGGGTGGAGTAATGTGGAGAAGGGTGAAGCTCGGTTCGGGACGAGGTGAGAGGGCAAGAGAGGGCAACAACTACAGGAAACACTTCATAAAAGCATCTTGACTGGCTAAATACATTTATTAACCTTTTAAAATTAAATTATTACACTTACGTATTTTTTATATATATATATATATATATATATATATTTATATAAGTTTTTACTTCTGAAATTGTATTTTTCCACCTTATACCTTAAAACCAGGACTGTAACTAACACTGGGTGCATCATATTGACGGTTAAATAGCTTAAAAAAAAATAATAAATCAACAAAAAATCGAATTTAAAAAAAATCTAAAGTTTGGGATCTGAAAGATTTTTAATGTTTTTTATAGTCATTTTTTATGCTCATCAAAGCTGCATTTATTTGATCAAAAATACAGAAAAATAATATATTGTGGAAAAAAAAATTATATATATGGGGTCAGTAAGACTTGCGATTTTTAATGAAGTCAAGGCTGCATTTATTTGATCAAAAATACAGAAAATAAACTGTAATATTACAAAATGTTATTACAATAGAAAATAATGGTTTTTATTTTCATATACTTTAAAATATAATTTATTCCTGTGATGCAATGCTGATTTTTCATCAGCTGTTACTCAGTTTCCCAGGCTTAAGTGTCACATGATCTCTCAGAAATCATTCTGATATTCTCAATTATTAGTAGAATTATCAGTTTTGGAAACAGTTGTGCCGCCAATGTTTTTGTTTTGTTTTGTTTTGTTTTGTTTTTTTGTTTTTTAACCTGTATTTTTTTCTTTCAAGAACAACATTTATTCAAACTATAAATCTTTTCTAGCAATGTAAATCTATTATGTCACTTTTTATTAATGTAACAATTTATTCAATTCTTTCAAAAAAAAAAAAAAAGAATGAATAAACATTTACTGACCCCAAACTTTTGAACGTTAGTGTATTTATATCTCAATTTAAAATAACAGTGTTTTATGTGAATATATTTTAAAATGTAATTTATTCCTGTGATACAAAGCTGAATTTTCAGCATCATTACTCCAGTCTTCAGTGTCACATGATCCTTCAGAAATCATTCTGATTTGATGTTGTAAACTGGTTAATATTTTGTTGGAACCTGTGACTATTTTTATTTATTTATTTATTTTTAATGATTCTTTAACAAATCAAATGTTAAAAAGAACAGTTTTATTTAAAATAGAAATATTTTTTAACAATATAAACTACCATCTAAAAGTTTGGGGTCAGTACATTTTTATTCTTTGTTTTTTTTTGTTTTTTAAAGAAATTAGTACTTTTAAGGATTACAGGAATAAATTATATTTTAAAATATTTTAATATAAAGCACCATTATTTTAAACCGTAATAATATTTCACAATGTTACATTTTTTTTTCTGTATTTTTGATAAAGTATAATGCAGCCCTAATGAGAATATAAGAATTCCTTAAAAAACATAAATAAATCTTAATGTTCCCAAACTTTTGAGTGGCAGTGTATATCTTCATAAAGATTAACAAGTCATGATTTTTGTCTTACATTTGTCCCTCAGGATCTGGGCAAAAAGATCACTTTAAAAGATGACAAGTGAAATGAATGCATGTGTTTTTCTCAGGCTGATCAAGAACTGTGTTGAATAACTAAGAAATGAGTTATCTTACCTACTGCTCTCACCTTGATGCTCTTTAGCACAGTCAGCATATTAAACAGAAAGAGGTAGTGAGGCAGAAAAGAGGTAGTATGGCCAAAAAGGAAGCATGTTTCATCATCTGCGCACGGAACATCACATGCTGACAAAGAGCCTGAGTGTTTTTCAGTTAGAAGAGCTGGACTGTTTTCCATGAATACAGGCTAATTCTCTGTAGGGTGTCCACCTAGCGGATCTGCTTTCTCTGGAAATCAGGGGTCCAATTTTAATGGGGGTTGGTGACAGTTTTTGACACACATAGTTCATAAATCCCTCTGTCAGATGGGGCTCATTTTCTCAGGAGAGAGAGAGTAGGATTATTTTAACTATTTCGAGAAGAATGTAGGATTCACTGGTTGAAACTGAATAAACTGCTAAAATATATTATATTTATGTCATCAGTCTAAGATCCTGGTTTTTATATGTTGCATTTGTGTAGGCATTGCAGTATATACACATACATGTGGACATACGGGACCATAAAATATAAGTGTAAGTAGGCCACACTGCAAAAAATGCTTTTCTTACTTAGATTTTTTGTCTTGTTTCCAGCTAAAATATCTACAAATTCTTAAATCAAGAAGGATTTTCCAGACAAGTAAAACTTATTGTCTTGTTTTCAGACAAAATATGTCAAAATTAAGTGAGTTTTTGCTTGAAACGAGCAAAATAATCTGCCAATGGGGAGAGAAAAATAAAAATCTTTCATCTTGAAATAAGATTATTTTTCTCACCCCATTGGCAGATTATTTTGCTCGTTTTAAGCAAAAACTCACTTAATTTTGACTTTTTTTCTGAAAACAAGACAATTTTTACTTGTCTAGAAAAGTGATTTAAGACTTTTTAGATTTTTTGTCTTGTTTCCAGCCAAAATATCTAAAGTAAGAAAAGCATTTTTTGCAGTGCAGGTATATTTGTAGGAATAGCAAAAATACATTGTATGGGTCAAAATGATAGATTTTTTGTTTTTGTTGTTATATTCATGTTCCGTGAAGATATTTTGTAAATTTCCTACTGTAAATATATCAAAACTTAATTTTGATTAGTAATATGCATTGCTAAGAACCTCATTTGCACATTTTTAATCTATCAGTTCATTTTCTTTAAAGGCTGACAGCCTTTTCCAGAACTTTGTATCATATTTGTATCACTCTGGTTCCAGTAAATAATACTGATTCACAGAATGTAGTTTTAAGAGTTTTTAGGCTAGAATATAGTTTAGATTTCAAAAATGTGGTTTGTTATAAAATATAACGTTTATATGAAAATTAGCTTCAGTGTTTTCTGTGTTGTGAGTGTCAGCGCTCACGAACCGCTAAGAGTAGACTCACCTCGGCCAGATCTGAGAAACACTGTTTGTGTGAGTTTGTGGTGGTGATCGTGAAGACCGTTTTAATGAGGGAGTCACAATAAGACTTTTACATTGAAAGAGACTGAAACACTGTTGTAAACAAGGAACTTATTTTTGCCAAAATGCATCAGAAATCACCATTAACAAAGATACGGCTTCCTTTAGCGGACATTCAAACGAATGTTTTATTGTGAATATGAGATTGAGCTGAAGAATGAATGCATCAGATGCAGGTAATAGACCATGTTTCTCTCATAATACTCCACCTATCACACTGAGCTTTTAATATAGTAAAACAATAAGCTTTATTATAAGTTCCTTTGTTACTAAAGTGATGTTTCTGAATTAGTAGTGGAGGTTTGTGCTCAGCTGTTAAACTGTCAAACAGATTTGATTCCTAAGCAGAAGGAAGTAGATCTACATACAAAATGCTTTTTTAAGACACTCAGTGATTGTTTCTTTATTTGCACACTTGTGCTGTTGAATAAACGCTATATTACACTCATACCCATGTGGCCACTTTATATAAGCCTGGCTGTAGCTAACTACACACTGCAAAAAATGCTTTTCTAGCTAATATTTTTTGTCTTGTTTCTAGACAAAATATCTAAAAATTCTTAAATCAAGCAGGATTTTCTAGACAAGTAATAATTATTGTCTTGTTTTCAGAAAAAAAAGGCAAAATTAAGTGAGGTTTTGCTTGAAACAAGCAAAATAATCTGCCAATGGGGTGAGAAAAAGAATCTTATTTCAAGCAGAAGACTAGATTATTTTGCTCACCCCATTGGCAGATTATTTTGCTTGTTTCAAGCAAAAACTTAATTTGAACTTCTTTTTTCTGAAAACAAGACATTAACGTGTACTTGTCTAGAAAATATTCTTGATTTAAGAATTTTTAGATATTTTGGCTGGGAACAAGACAAAAACTCTAAGATAGAAAAGCATTTTTTGCAGTGTATACACTCTTAAAAATAAAGGTGCTTTGAAAGGTTCTTCACAGCGATGCCATAGAAGAACCATTTTTGGTTCCACAAAGAACCATTTAGTCAAAGGCTCTTTAAAGAACCATCTCTTTCTTACTCTTTTATAGTCTGAAGAACCTTCTTTCGCCACAAAGAACCTTTTGTGAAACAGAACGGTTCTTCAGATGTTAAAGGTTCTTTATGGAACCATTTAGACAAAAAAGGTTCTTCTGTGGCATCGTGAAGCACCTTTATGTCACGCCACGAGAATCTTTGAAAAGATATCTATATGTGATATGTGTCGCAGCATCTAACTTTCAGAATAAGCGTTTACTTTTCAGTTGCAAAACAAGCTATTTTTCCTCCAGAATGGTGACTTCATAGTGTCTAACTATGAGATTAACTGGGCACCTGCTAAAACCTCATAATTTTGTTTACTTGTGTCTCCTATATTGGTTTATTTATATGTTGCACTGGTTTCTTGTAGGAAAGATTTTGTCCCCCGAGGGCCTTGGCTGGTCCAAACTGGCCTGAAACTGGCCCCGCACAGGCTGATGGATTTAGGTCTAATGTTGCACTCCCCTGTAGGTGATGGATCGAGGTGAGATTGGGGCAGAGAGAAAGAGAGGAGAGACGAGAGAGACCTGACCACCCAGGCCTGTCTTTACGAGGGTCTACAAGGAGTTGGCTGCAGGTCGTCTCAAGCGCTTAGATTCCTCAGAGAGATTCACGATCGGACCCTGCAGGAATGCAGTCAGGCCACGTGCCAGTGCACTTTTCCAGGTAAACGGGAAGGGGAACTTTTTGTGTGGGTTTGTGTTTTTGTATTTCCCTGCATCTGAACCATATCATCTGGGCTTGTTAAGCTGGCTTTCTCACTAGTTTCGATATTTAAGTTCCCATTGAGCATTAATCATTTCCTTTCAGGTTATGAAAACCCCCCCAAACCCACCTGAAAGATGTTTAAACGCCTGACAAGGAAAGACAACAAGCAAAGTAGGCAGAAATTTAATTCTAGCTCTTTATTACTCATAGAGATTTACGGGTGATTGCTTTTAAGTCTTCTTCGAAGCCGTAAAACTCAAAACGTTTTATGTTGGGAGGTGGACTAGGTGATATACTGGGCAGAAACATCAAACCAAAACAGGAAAAGAAGTCGGAGACTCTTAAAATAAGGAATTCTGAGATGTGGGATGTCATAGTACAGCTGGGTCCAGGGAGGAGAGGTCATCCCTCTCTCTCTGTTTCTCTCTCGCTCACTCTCTTTATGGTTTTCCCTTCAAATGTGCCCTAATTGTTTTTTTAAGGGAATAGTTTTGGCATTATTTACTCAAACTTATATGACTTTCTTCGTTTTTTTAAGAATGTTTCAATGGTGTCCATACACTGCAAAAAATGCTTTTCTTACTTAGATTTTTTGTCTTGTTTCCAGCCAAAATATCTAAAAAATCTTAAGTCAAGGAGGATTTTCTAGACAAGTAAAAATTATTGTCTTGTTTTCAGAAGAAAAAGTCAAAATTAAGTGAGTTTTTGCTTAAAACGAGCAAAATAATCTGCCAATGGGGTGAGAAAAATAATCTTATTTCAAGATGAAAGATTAGTAAAAAATTATTGTCTTGTTTTCAGATAAAATATGTCAAAATTAAGTGAGTTTTTGCTTGAAACAAGCTAAATAATCTGCCAATGGGGTGAGCAAAATAATCTAGTCTTCTGCTTGAAATAAGATTATTTTTCTCACCCCATTGGCAGATTATTTTGCTCGTTTTAAGCAAAAACTCACTTAATTTTGACATATTTTATCTGAAAACAAGACAATAATTTTTACTTGTCTAGAAAATCCTCCTTGATTTAAGATTTTTTAGATATTTTGGCTGGAAACAAGACAAAAAATCTAAGTAAGAAAAGCATTTTTTGCAGTGTACAACGAGCTTTTTCAAAAAAAAGTCATACAAGTTTGAGTTCATGTACACTGCAAAAAATGCTTTTCTAGCTTAGATTTTTTGTCTTGTTTCCAGCCGAAATATCTAAAAATTCTTAAATCAAGAATTATTTTCTAGACAAGTACATGTTAATGTCTTGTTTTTAGAAAAAAAAAAGTTAAAATTAAGTGAGTTTTTGCTTGAAACAAGCAAAATAATCTGCCAATGGGGTGAGCAAAATAATCTAGTCTTCTGCTTGAAATAAGATTATTTTGCTCACCCCATTGGCAGATTATTTTGCTTGTTTCAAAAAAAAACTCACTTAATTTTAACTTATTTTTTCTGAAAACAAGACAGTATTTTTTTCTTGTCTAGAAAATCTTGATTTAAGAATTTTTAGATATTTTGTCTAGAAACAAGACAAAAAAATCTTAGCTAGAAATGCATTTTTTGCAGTGTAAGGAACTGGAATAACATGAGGATTATGAAATAGTGAGAACTAATGGGTAATTTGTGGGTGAGCTAACTGTGTGTAACTTATTTGTTTGTCAGCTGAAAGCGACTGAGGATTGCTTTCCAAGAAAATCATTCTGAAAGGGAAGAAGCCGCCAGTACTGTGAGACTCAGAGCCACACATGACAACTTCACATGCGCACCTACATAAACACATTCACAGCAGCAATCAGAGGAGCTCTCCAAGTCAAATGTAGGTATGATATATCTGGGCACTCACTGTTCTTCTGAACATAGAGATAAGAAAGACATGCAGATGCATCTGTGAAATGAACCATGCCAAAATCTGATAAAGTACAAGATGATGCATTTTGTCATGACACAGAGTGAAAGCATAAAGGAATAATTATGGCTCATTTCAGGCTATAAAGCTCACCAAGAAGTTATTTGATAAAAATACTGTCAAAACGGTAATCATTTAAAATATTTTTACAATTTAGAAGTACTCTTTTATATTTGAATTATTTGGAAATGCAGTTTATTGCTGTGATGGTAAAACTACATTTTCAGCATCATTACTCCAGTCTTCAGCGTCACATGATCCTTTAGAAATCGTCCTAGTATATTGATTTACTGCTCAACAAACATTTCTGATTAGTATCAATGTTGACAACAGTACTGCTGCTTAATAGTATTGCAAAAAAAAACTTGTGATACTTGATTTTAGGGTTATTTGAATAATATAAAGTTTAAAAGAACAGCATTACACTGCAAAAAATGCTTTTCTTACTTAGATTTTTTGTCGTTTCCAGCCAAAATATCTAAAAAATCTTAAATCAAGGAGGATTTTCTAGACAAGTAAAAATTATTGTCTTGTTTTCAGAAAAAAAAGTCAAAATTAAGTGAGTTTTTGCTTAAAACGAGCAAAATAATCTGCCAATGGGGTGAGAAAAATAATCTTATTTCAAAATGAAAAATAGATTATTTTTCTCACCCCATTGGCAGATAATTTTGCTCGTTTTAAGCAAAAACTCACTTAATTTTGACTTTTTTTCTGAAAACAAGACAAGTTTTGCTTGTCTAGAAAATTCTTCTTGATTTAAGAATTTGTAGATATTTTAGCTGGAAACAAGACAAAAAATCTAAGTAAGAAAAGCATTTTTTGCAGTGTAATTGGTGGCAAAGCACTGAAGGTGTGAAGAGAAGATTTCTTTCTTAGATCATAGAACTGCTTGCGGGAAAGTTATGCCATTTGTCTCACTGATGGAGGACAGTCTCAACATTAACCAAAGCAAGTTTGGAGTCTCTAACTCAAGCTCTCTAGCGCCACCACTTGGCCAAAATTTCACTAAAGGTTATGCTAATAACTTTTGAAATTGTACGGTTTAGTTTTCTCGCTATTTTTAATAGTTCAACAAACCTATTTTTTCGAACTCCTCCTAGACCATTGGTTTCAAACTCAGTTCCTTGAGGGCCACAGCTCTGCACAGTTTAGACTTCTAAACTGACCTCTGTTCTAGACAGTTTGTCTGATTTTCACCAAAATTGGCTCCGATCATCTTCAGACCATGCTGGCAAAAAGTTATGGAAGTTGATTAATCAAACTGTTTTTGAATAACGCATTAACGAATTCTACGAAGAACACACAAAAATGGATGTGAGGCTATATCTGTTTGGCATATTGAGAACAAACTTGGTGTGAGTAAAAACAAGCATGACTTGAGACTACCTGCCAAGTCTCTGCACAGCGCCACCTAGTGGTCAGGAGATATAAAAAATGGCTATTTTTTGGCACAACTGTTGTTTTGTTTTATTTGGAGGAGCATGCAGAGTCGAATCTTACCAAATTTTCCAATGTCAGCCATTTTGAATTTTGACATTAAATGCTGTATTTTACGAACACATTGTCGTATCATTACAGAAATTGCCATGTATCTTCGGTATCTTGCCCTGATGGTACTCAAAAAGTTTTGTGGCAGTGCCACCTTGTGGTCAAAAGTTCTAAAGAAATTTTCAAACTTTTGAATGTATTAGCCTATTGTAATGAAACTGGTCTCAAAGTATTCCTTGGATCATAACGAGAACATCGATACCAATTTTGCCAGAGTCGGCCGAACTTCCTTTTCGCCATTTTGATTTATGTTGAAACCCTACTTTTTTTAACTCCTCCATGACCGTTCGTTCAAAGTTCACCAAAATTGAGTCAGATCATCTTAAGACTGTGCTGACACAAAAGACCCTTTCACACAGGAATTTCCGGTAAATTCAAGGAAAATTACCATTATGACTTAAATACGGAAATATGCTGTTCACACAGGCAGCAGCGTTCTGGCTTTTTAACGGTAACAGACCATTCACACAACAGCACCAACATGCCGGTAAATTCTGTGATGTCAGCAGAAACGCTTTAGTTTCATTGTCTGTCCCAGGTGTGGTCCTCACACGTCCTGAAAAGTGAAGCTGCGGGCTCTTTGATCGCCTCCTGGTGGCTGGCTGCAGTATAGGTCATAAACCCCACCCTCTCCATGTAATCTAATGGGACATGAGGCAAACTAAATAATCAAATGACACTTTGAATAATTGGTTTCCAAAGATGGTTTCCATCATTTGAGGTAATTCTTATAATCCTGATTTATGCTGAAGTGTTCGTTTTTTGTTTCTGATAAGTTTGCTTTTAAGTAGTTATTTGATGCTATAAAAATGGGATGTGGTGTCATGATTGAAAAAAGTGAAAGTGACGTGACGTGAGGCCAAGTATGGTGACCCATACTCGGAATTTGTGCTCTGCATTTAACCCATCCAAGTGCACACACACAGTAGTGAACGCACACAAACTGTGAACATACACCCAGAGCAGTGGGCAGCCATAGCCATATTGCTAACGCTGCGGCGCCCGGGGAGCAGTTTGGGGGTTCGGTGCATTGCTCAAGGGTCTCACCTCAGTCGTGGTATTGAGAGTGGAGAGAGCGCTGATTAATCACTCCCCCCACCGACAATCCCTGCCAGACCTGGGACTCGAACTTGCAACCTTTCGGTTACAAGTCAGACTCCCTAACCATTAGGCCACGGCTGCCCCTGCGGCCATTGTGATCTTGCGATTGGGTCTGCGGGAATTTGGGTAGGACTTCGATACCGCGGCTCCACCTCATGACACTGCTGGCTCCAAACAATACTCTACTGCGCAGACTCTGGCTCCAAATGACCAAGATGGCAGCTGCCATAATGAGATGCTTTGGCTTCCCTTTTCTATAGTGGAATGAATAGGAGACGTGTCATCCGTCTATGATTTGTCCGATTTGACAACAAAATACAGTAACCAGCATTATACAGTAGTATCCAATTGCAGAATGCTGGGTCTCGAGCACAAACTTGAAACAGCTGTGAGACGAGTCGCAATGGTCAAAGATGTCCATCAAGCACATATTTACATGGAAAACTAATTTGAACAAGCAGCTGAGCTTTGTAAACAGCTCAGAGTAATAATGTCATTTCCATAAGAATGTGATGATTGGCCAATTTGGACCAAAGCAGACTTTATTCGTCAGGCGTTCAGCGTGTTTATACCGGTAATCTTTATTCTGTATTCACACACAGTAGCATTCCGGCAATTTACCAGTAATGTTACAACTACCCTTACTGGTAAATTGCCGGAATGAATATATCAGTATTTTTGAAAAGGTTCTATTCGCACATGATCTCGTAAAGGTAATTTACCGGTAAAGACTGTATGTGTGAAAGGGGCTAAAGTTATAGATTGTTGTATAGCAACACAACAAATCTGAGCCATGCCAAAATTACTCTGAGGCTTTATCTCTGCAAAACATTGACATATTGACACCAAACTTTGGGTGTCATTGTCACCTCACACTGAACACACCACATCGATAACAGCGCCACCTATTGGTCAAAAGTGATAACCCATTAAATCATATTACTAGTGGTTGTTTTTATGATTTTCCACCAATTCTGTTTAAAAACATCTTAAAATGGCTTTAATTACTTATTGCTTCAGTTGCTTTGATGCTTGCCACCTTGCTTGCCTAGTGCTTGGCCCCTTGATTGCTGCTTGCGGCTATATTTATTATTATTCTTATTCTTATTTGTTAACTTTTAAAATAGAAACTTTTACTGTATTTTTTTCTTTATGTGTGTATACTGTATATACACTGCCGTTCAAAAGTTTGGGATCAGTAAGGTTTTTAAAGAAGTATATGCTCATCAAGGCAGCATTTATTTGATCAAAAATACAGAAAAAAACAGTAATATTGCAAAATGTTATTACAATATAAAATAATGTTTTTTACTTCAATATACTTCAAAATATAATTTATTCCTTTGACGCAAAGCTGAATTTTCATCAGCCATTACTCCAGTCTTAAGCGTCACATGATCCTTCAGAAATCATTCTAAGATACTGATTTATTATTAGAGTTATCAGTGTTGTGCTGCCAAATATTTTTTGGAACCTGTGATTCTTTTTTTCAGGATTGTTTGAAGAACAGTTAAAAAAGCATTTATTCAAAATACAACAATGTAAATCTATGCTATCATTTTTTGTTTTTTATTAATTTAACATATCCTTGGTGAATAAAAGTATTAATACAAAAAAAAAAAAAAAGAATAAAAATTTATCGACCCCAAACTTTTGAACGGCAGTGTATGACTGTAATAGCACATATTTTTATGACAGAAATATGTATATTTCAGTATAATATGATGATGAGACGGAAATCAATGACGTTTCAGTAACCAAACTTAGGTTGGTTTTTAAACTGTACATATTTACTATATATACAGTTATATTACATATTATTTGGATTGGGGTGGAGTTGTGTTGCGCTCTCAATATCCGTCTGGTGGATTTGGCATTACCGAGAGACTTGTTTTAGCCTTTTAGTAGTCCATTATATTTAACTCAAAATTGTGCTTGGTGGTACGTGGGTCTAAACACTGCCAGACCACTTTTTTCTTGCATAGACGCAAATTATACTCTCACACAAAAACAAACTCACACACACACGCTTGATGGTTGGCAGTGCCAGTTTAGTGCTGGGCAGGGTTGAATCACGGTGATCGGGCATGACAAGGCATGCAGTCTTATCCCGCAGCAGCATGTAGAGGAGGCTTAGCGTGTGTGCGCGAGGAAAGCGAGATCTCGCCGTCTGTGCTTGGATCTGTGTGGTAAGAGATGGGAATATGTTGAATGGTGAAATCTTGACTTTGGACCGATCAGTGTGGATTTAGAGTTGCTTCCTGGCAGGATGGGCTGCAGCAGAGAAACACTCCTGACAGAATAATCGCCCAGAGGCTTAACACATATACACACATCCTCGCATCTCATCGCTGCAGCGATAAGTTCAGCGCAACACACACACACACACACACACACACATACACACACTCACACCAAGGTGAAGATGTGTGTTTGTGTGTTCATCTATATGATCTCCACAACGAAAGATCTGTGGAGTCGGTGCTAATCTCATAGGCGTTTATCCGTCCTCCTATCCTCTCTTTCTTCCATTTCTCTCTCCACACAGATTAATAAGACTCGGGCGGCCGCAGCTCTGACGTATGCTAATGGGCCTAGTGCGATTCAGCAGATCATAAAACTCAGATATTCCTTCTTATATAAAGCGCCCAGACGTGAAGTGCAAGGCTTGTGTGGACTGAAGCAAAAAGAAGGCATGAAATAGGGTGCAAAAAATGAAACGCAAAGCACAACGTAGGAACGAATCTGCCTGGATGCAGACATGCGAAAACAACCAGACGTCCATTTCTTTCTTCTGTGGAACACGAAAGGAAATATTTTCTGTAAAATGTCTGTGTTTGTTTTCGTTGTCCGTAAAAAGAAAGCCAATGGGGTCCAGTGTTGTTTTGGACCCCACTGACTTTCATCGTATGGACAAAAACAGACCTTCAAAAACATTTGTTGGAATGTCTTCTTTTGTGTTCCATACGGGTCATGCAGCTTTGAAACAACACAAGGCTGAATAAATGATGAGGGAATTTTCATTTTTGCCTCAGCTATCCTTTTACAAATGTATTTTCATTGTCCTTCTGGGATCATTTATGGATCAAATGGCCAAAAACAAATGCATTTTTTGGTGTGGGAATGCTTTTCCGTTAATTTAACGCAAACACGTCTAACACTAATATGTCAAATAGCATTTTATAGATCTCTTTTCTAGTGGATTATTTGATTAAATGTTTTGGTAAGTCTTTACTTGTAAATACAATTCATTTACTTTGTTATTTGCATTAAACTGAAGGGAAGTTCCCAGGAAGAGGATTAATACATATTAGGTTTAAACTAAAGATATGGCATTCAAAAAACAAACAAAAAAAAACAAACAACAACAAAAACAAAGTGGAACACTCTTGTTTTAATAAAATACACTATATCTTTTGGAATCACTGTTATTCATATCATTTATTTAGACAAAATTGCCCAATAATTTATCAAATAAATTAGCCCAGCTTGACCTAACTGTTTGAGGCTTACGGAATCCATGAAATTATAGTTTTAAAATTATAAATTATACTTTTAAATGATAGTTTTGTGGCTTTTAGCATATGTCTGTTCATTTTTTTTTTTAAACAAAAACAGTTTTTAAGGTAAAAAGTATTTTTGAAAACATTATTATTATTGTTATTAATAATTCATCTGAAATATTATCTGAAATATTAAGAGACCGTGTATTAACCCTGAAACAGTGATGAGAGTTTACATTAGTATCATAATATCAAAGAAAAAGAGGTATTTGACTTGATATTCAAGTCAACGTATGTATGCATAGTACATTTTGAATGTATTTTATATTATTTAGTAGATACAGCCAAAAATAAATAAATAAATAATAATAAATAGTCTTTTAACTAGGGCTGTCAAACAATTAATTGTGATTAATCACATACAAAATAAAAGTTTATGTACTATATGTGTGTTTACTTTGTATATTTATTATGTACATATAAATACACACACATGCATGTATATATTAAAACTAAATATTTATATGTATATATATATTTATACCTGTATACAATTTAGATTATAAATTTAAATATAAATTATAAATGTATTTTTTTTCCTTAATATATACATGCGTGTATGTGTGTGTGTGTGTGTGTGTGTATATATATATATATATACACAAACATATAGTATATATACATAAACTTTTATTTTGGATATGATTAATCGTGATTAATTGTTTAACATGACTACTTTTAACAGATATGCACTTTAAAAATCTACAGTCTTTTTCTTATTGGAAAATAAGGGGAAAAAAAATATAGATCATTCAAAAAGAGGACAAACCCTTTATTATGTCCCGCCCCAGGCTTCCTGTTTCAAAACACAGGATAGAACTGAGCCATTGTTGAGCCATTTAACAGGGTCTTAAAAAAAAAATCTGATCACCCTAACACACATCTGGTCACAAGCACACACCAAAAAAACATGATGCTGTGGTGCCCGTCCTGCTTTTCAGTATCTTATTGTGTAGTGGTGGTTTTCTGTGCAAGAGCTGCTGGGTAACTGGAGACACTGCTCTCTCTTTCGCTCTCTTTCTGTGTTTTTGCGGGCTTTTACAGGTGCTCTGATTAGATTTGATGGGCCATTTGAATGTGCTGAGCGCAGCCGGGCTCCTCCTGTTTCTGTCTGATAAGAAGCAGAGGTTGCTTTCAGAAGGCGGCATTTCCGCAACATTAGCCCCGCCGCGCTAATGGCCTCCGTCAATGTAACAACAGGTGTTTATGCAGGACGATCAGTTCACTACTGCTCTCTCAAAGAGGTGTGCTATCATCTGACCCTGATTAATAAACTGAGAGATAGCGGGATGGAGATGGAGGCATAGTAATGGCGGGAGAGCGGCTTTATAGCTGTGCAGTCATAGAGATGAGACTTATTTAGCCCAAAGTGACTTTTGATTTAATTTGACAAGATTTATATATATTTTTTTTGTATATAAGTAAATGCTGTACTTTTTAGCTTTCTATTTGTCAAATAACCATGGAAATTGTTTCAGTTTCCACAAGAATATTATTAAGCAGTGCAACTGTTTTCAACGCTGATAATAATCGGAAATGTTTCTTGAGCAGCAAAGCAGCATACGGCGCCTTTTCTCGTATTATGCTGCTGCCTTATGTTAAACTGATTACATTTTTTTTTTCTTCACATCACATCACATCTACAATCCATACACCATAGTGATAAAGCAAAAACAGAATTGTCACAACTTCGCAAATTCATTAAAAATTAAATAAGCACATTGCATAAGTATTCATACCCTTAACTTAGTACTTAGTTGAAGCACCTTTACAGCGTCAAGCCTTTTTAGGTGTGATACAACAAGCTTTGCTCATCTGCATTTGGCAATTATCTGCCATTCTTCGCCTCACTTCTTAACCTCTGTCAGCTTGTATGGGGTCTGCAGGCATTTTCAGGTTTCTCCAGAAACGTTTGATTGGGTTCAAGCCACTGATCTATAATAGAGAACTGGATTGCTCATGACGTCATAAAAGTGAAGCCACCGCGCCGCCGTATTAGCGTTCCCTAGTATTCGTATACATTCTATTGAACACTATTTTAAAGAGAAAACTTCACATAACAAGTCAGTGTTTTTATATCTAAAGTCTCACTGCACATTTTCACAACGCAAACGCCCTAAGCATGTAAACAGTTTCAAAATCTACAGTTTTTTCTTATTGGAAAAGGAAAAAAAATGTTGATCATGCAAAAAGAGGACAAACCCTTTATTATGTCCTGTTTCGCAAGGCACTGCGTTAGAATGATTTCTGAAGGATAATGTGACACTGAAAACTGGTAAAAAAAAATGTGCTTTGCTATCTCAAAAATAAATTACAGTTTAAAATATATATCAAAAGTATTATCAAAAATATATAGCAAAAGTAATATTTCAAATTGTAGAAAAATTAAAATCTTACTGTTGTTAGTGGATTTTTTAATTAAATATTAGAACACCAGTGCAGTGGTGGATAGTAATGAAGTAGTTGTAATTTGTTACTGTACTTAAGTACATTTTTCAAGTATCTGTACTTTACTGGAGTAGTTTTATTTTGAGCAACTTTTACTTCACTACAATTCAAAGAAACAAATGGACTCCAGGCGGTGAAACACAGATTTGCAGTTATCACTTCATGTTAATTTTTCATGTTCAATTTTGCTGTAAAAGCATGATGATCCTCAAATGCAAATTGTGTGTGTTTTGCTTCACGAGAGCAACCATACATTTGTGTTGTTGTTGTTTTACTTTCCTTTATTCATTTATAATCATTTATCATTTAATCATTTTATTATTCCATTTAATCATTTATATTAGTCATTATAGTAATTTACATATTGATTACATTGATTCGTTAATTGATTAGTCATTTATATTATGTTATATTATTGTTGTTTTTAATATATTTTTCCATTGTTGTTTAGTCTTATGACTGTGTGGTGTCAAGGGCTGTTTGTCTTCATGAATAAGAGATATGAGGGAATGTTTATGAACCTCAAGGTTTATGGGATGTTGCTGTGAAGACGTTTGCTATAACAATACTTGTTGAATTTCTGTTCTTCAGACGAAGTCTGAGCATTGAGACATACGCAACTAAGACTATTCAATAAACTCTGCTCCTTTTTATCATCAGTACTTCGTCTCCTTCTTCTACTCTTCATTTTCACTGGTTTTTCCTCAGTCAACTTCTTGGCTGACAGAAGACTGTTTTGGGTATTTTGGGTACCAGACAAGACCTCCTGTTAATGGGGTTTGGGTATTAGACGACTCTGCTGACGAGTTGTTCTGTTACCGGAATATCTGATATTTTCTGACGGGATGTGTCCAGGGCTGGATCTTAATTGTCTAGGCATGAGGAGCGAGATCTAACACCTTGTATACTGTATTGTCATATCATATTGACAACTCATCAATTAAATATTTACCATCTTAAATTATGCACACCTGGATATTTTTAAATACAGAAAACTATATACGATTTTTGGCTGGACGATATAACCATATATATATAACATTGATATAAGTGATCACAGGGGTTTAGACCAACCTATTTTGTATTTACAAAATGTGTTCACCAGCAAATCTGCTTTATTTATTTCCCCGGCGTTGAAATCGGGCACATAAACACGATTCCTAACCACTGGATATTTGGTAAGTAACGAACATTATATCAAGTCCAGCAAAAGGATTATCGTTTTGTTTTATTCGCGTTTTCGCGGCTTCCCTATTTAAATCCAGTCACGCTGCCGCTTCTTTTGAGACTCAGTCCGGCTGAAGGGGCGTGTTCCGGCGGGAAAATTACGTCAGTGCATGCCCTCTATAATATATCACGTGCTCTGAGACTCAGAAGCGGTGTCTGATTCATTAACTGATTCTTTTCAATGAACCTGTTAAATCGGTTCGAAAATCGCACCAAACGATTCATTCGCGAATTGGAAATGATCCGATTGCAGCTGTTCTCGAGTCGCCCAACTTTAGGATTTTTTGTATTGATTTAAAATTATTTTATGAATCTCTCTGCTCATCTCTTAATAAGAAAGCTGCTAAAACAAAAGCACTCTTGAAAAAAGTAATGACTGTGATGTAAGGGTTGCCGCCTGAATATTATTTCAGTTTGATTTATGTAATATTGTTAGTGATAAATTATATTAGATGGTAATATTTTATTCATTCATTTATTTATTTATTTATTTTACTTATTTTTCTTGTTTTATTTATGTATTTGCTTTGGATTATGATTGTGTTTTGTATGTATTCTATTTTTTTACTGTATGCCCTGTGATTGTTATAAGTATAATAAAAAAAAAATAATAAAAAAAAAAGCTGTTCTCGAGTCGACGACTCACTGATTCAAATGAGCCGTTTAGAGCGAGTCTCCAATGAACTGAACCGGGAGAGCGTGCGCGCGACTGACGCTGCGAAAAGTAAGTTACTAAAGTCGAATTTAGGATTATTGTAAATGAAAATCACATTTAGGTCAGAACGGTTACTTGTTTGTGAACTAAATCTGCTTCATTGAGACACGTCTCTGTTTTCAGAACATTAAAATAAGACGTTTACATAAAATAGCTCACGCACGTTCATATTTTCCTGCTGCTGCAACTTTAGCAGTTTTTTAAAATGCTAGCATTTAGCCGAGCCCTGGGTGACGTCTGTTTTTATATTATCAATATGTATCTTTTGGATCAACTAGACATATGTTTATTCATAATAACCATACTGAAAATAAGTAAACATTGCTAGCTAGTGCTAACTGTCTAGCTAACAAGCTTGCTGGTGCTAAGTTGAGGTCATTTTTAGAAATAAAGTCCAAATATTTTTATTCAGCCACCTAGATAGATTGCATCTGAGGGAAAATAAATGGATGTGATGTTCAGAGCATGGTTACTACAGTAATTATCAAATGAGAAGTGATTTGGCCAGGGGTGTTTTTATTATTATAAAAATATAATTATATTCTAAAAAATTTTCTTCCTAATTTCAGGCCTCATTCTCATATCATATAACTGTGACGTTCTGCAAAACAACAAGATTTAAAACTTTTTTCTCTGACATACCTGGCAGTGTGTGCTTCACAGTGAACATTACTGCATCACTCTCATCAATGCAGTCCGTATCAACAACAAAAATATATCTTGACTCCATATAGTGGTTATTTTGGGAAAATCCCAGGTGTTTTAAGCAGTAGCATTATAAAAAATATGTGCTAATATAAAATTCAATTAAGTAGCCTATATAAAATTGCAAAATACTTTTTTACTTGAGTACATATAAAATCGAGTACTTTTGTACTTTAACTCAAGTAAAATGACTGGATTACTGGAGCAATATTTTATTATACGTATCTGTACTTTTACTCAAGTCCTTGATTTGTGTACTTCGACCACCTCTGCACTAGTGAGCATAAAGAACAGAATACAGAAACCGCTATCAGAAATGAGCTATTACTGTTGCTCCTAGGCACTGTTAAAACATTGCTTTGGTTATTAATAGAGGATGGGTGAATATGGCATTGTTGAAATGCTACAAACATGAATCTATCTGCTCACATGTGGGTTTCCATCGTCCAAACATCCTATTCATTCCTGTTCATCTTATTCCCATTG
>CM065137.1:192500-297500 GCA_033026305.1 Cirrhinus molitorella | reverse complement strand
CTTACTGATATGTCAAATAGTATTGCAGGTTTCAATAGATAATAGAAAGATTTTAGTAAACATAAGGTTTAAGTACTTGAATGCTTTTTAAATGTGTTTTTTGGTTGCGGGGCAGCAGTTTGCACCAATTCGGTAGAATTGCTCATATATGTTTCATACCATATTTATTTATTTCTTTGTGCTGTTTAGTTGTGTTTTGTATGGTTTCCTGTTATTCTCAATTAAAATGAATGTGTTACACTGTAAAAAATGACAGTGAATTTAACAGGTAAAAACTGTACAAATGCTACAGTAAAAACCTGTTAAATGGTTAAACGGTAAAACACTGTAAAATTTACAGTGAATAACAGTGAATTGACATTGTACAAACCTGCAAAGAAAAAAACTAAGAAGAAAGAGTTATTTCACCAAGAAAACATCAAATTTTAAAAAAATGTAATGCAGGGAATTCTCATCACCACCTGGTTTTGGTGGATATCAGTGTATTACAAAGGTATAAAACAGATTTCAGTTCTTCAACAGATTGGTACATTAAAATTATATCAGTTGAAATTACGGTATTTATTTGTAAATTTAACTGAAAACCATAAACTGTCAAACGTTATTACCGTAGTTTTTACGGTAAAACTCTGGTAACCACAGCTGCCAGTTTTTTACCGTAAATTTTACAGTGTATCTATCAGTGGTAATAAGATAATGACATTTATATTTTCATTTAGCAGATGCTTTTATCCAAAAACAAGGCAATAACACAAGACAAGTAAGAAGTTACATGAAGACATCAGCAGGAAGTGCCCACTGAAGAGTTCTCAGTTGTTTCTTGAATATTATCATCACAGATTAAAGAGATCATTCCGACAGCAAGGACCAGTAAACGAAAATGTTCTGGAAGGTGATTTTGTGCCACTCTGTGAGCTGAAGGCTTCTGTCGTTTCATAAGAGTCGGTTGAGGTAGACCAGTGTCTCACCTTTAAATGCAAGCATCAGTTTCTTGAACCTCTTGTGAGCCACAACCGCTCGCCAGTCTAGGAGATAAATGAGATGTGTGATGTGGCAATCGTCACATGCAACCTGTAAATGACACATGCAACTGCCTGACCATGTATAAAGCCACAATACCAACGTGGACAATGCTCTGTTCAATTGTTTTATAAGTAATGTGAACGCTTAATACGCCAAACAACGCTATTTATTTGTCCTATGGACTAAAACGTCTCTTCCGAATCCTGCTGTTCTGTGCAATTAACGGCTCTCGCTGACAAAAGTACATCAGTCACCATGCCAGGACTGAGGACAATACTTTGGATCGGAAGAAATGTAGGCTCGCTCCAACATGGCAGCTTTTCACAGTGAATATCAAGCTGGAGTGTGTGTGTGTGTGTGTGTGTGTGTGTGTGTGTGTGTGTGTGTGTGTGTGTGTGTATTTGTCATCCTCAGCGACCTTGGGTAGATCCTGGGACAATGAGCACCTTTATTCCCGCAGACCGCCGCTAACACCACATCATCACGATGCCAGGTGGAGTAATGAAGTGTTTTCTTTGGAAGCATATGAAAGACCTGCAGCTATTTTCGTAATCCACGTCATGCCACATCATTGTGAGGAAAATGAAAAGAAATTTTAGTTTGTTTACTTCTTTGTGGAGAGCTTGTTTTTAGCAAATTTGTTGAAACAGTGCATATAAATGGCCACAAGTGTATATTTAGAGCTGCTATGGGTTTAGTCAGGTGCTTGTTTGCTGGGAGAGATGTTTCCCATAATGCACCAGTGCTATGCTATGTTTTTTATCGTCATCAGTCATTTATTTGTTTACACGTGTGTGCATGTTTGCACGTATCTATATGCCACACTGTCCCTTTATAATGACCCATCAGCCCCCCTCACCCCGCCTCCTGATCTTTATTGTCACCCTGATTTTATTTGGCAGTCTCAGCTAATCAGAGTCCAACATCTATCTATATATATATATATATATATATATATATATATACAGTATGGTGCAAAAGTTATAGGCCACTAGAATTTTCACCAACAAAAAATGGTTTTAAGTCAGCCATTTATATTTCTTGCTGTAGTGTGTCAGTATGAAATATCAGTTTACATTTCCAAACATTCATTTTGCCATTAATTGTAATAATCCAGTGAGATTTTTGTTTGTACAAGAAGTCTGACATCAGCCAGTGCTCCACACAGAGATCTGATCTCATCATCATCATCATCATCATCATCATCATCATCATCATCATTCAGTCTGTCTGGAATGATATGAAGTAACTGAACAAAGCTACAATACAAGGTTTTAGGCACTTGTAATGTCAATGTAAAATGAGGATGCTGTCAAAAATAATGTTATAAGTAGATTTTATTTGTCAGTTAACTTCTATTAACTAAATGAAATCAACATTTGTTGTGACCATCTTTTTCAATTTAAAGTGTCTTTTGCTCTAGGTGCAGTTGCTCATAGTTTTTCAGATGCTTTGCAGGTGGTTTCTTGAAGCGTCTTGGAGACATTGCCACAGTTCTTCTGGATTTAGTCTGCCTCAGTTTCTTCATATCATTCCATACAGATGATGATGATGATGATGATGATGATGATGATGAGATCAGATCTCTGTGTGGAGCTCTGGCTGGTGTCAGACTCCTTATACAAAAAATCTCACTGGATTATTACAATTAATGGCAAAATTAATAATTGGAAATGTAAACTGATATTTCATGCTGACACACTACAGTAAAAAATAGAAATAGCTGACTTAAAATCATTTTGTTGGTGAAAATACTAGTGGACAGTACTGTATATGTATGTGTGTGTGTGTGTATATATTATATTAGGGCTGTCAAACGATTAATCGCGATTAATCCCATTTAAAATAAAAGTTTATGTTTACATACTATATGTGTGTTTACTTTGTATATTTATTATGTACATATAAATACACACATGCATGTATATATTAAAACTAAATATTTATATGCACATATATTTATACCTGTATACAATTTAGATTATAAATAAATATAAATATTTTAGATATAAAGCTAAAATATTTTTCCTTAATATATACATACATGTGTGTGTATTTCTATACACATAATAAATATACACAGTACACAAACATAGCATGTAAACATAAACTTTTATTTTGGATGCGATTAATCGTTTGACAGCACTAATATATATAATAAATTTTGACAGCACTAATATATATATATATATATATATATATATTAGTGCTGTCAAACGATTAATCGCATCCAAAATAAAAGTTTATCATATAAGTGACAATGGTGATGTCTGAAAACCACAACATCAACCCAATGTTATGTTGAACTCATAAGAAGCTGAATCACCAGATAAAAAAGCAATCAAAAAAACTAATTCTAGCAATGCGTTTTTATAAACATAACCCTAAAACGTAACCAGAGTGATAATTTTGGATCTGTAAAGGGGAGCACACCATTTACTGTAGTGCAAAAAAAAATAAAAAATAAATCCTATTGACTATTTATGTTTTATTTATTTGGAATGTTTTGGCTTTTTGGAGGTTTTTTTTTTTTGGCTATGCTATTTTTTATATTTTTTTATCGTCATCAGTCATTTATTTGTTTACACATGTGCGTGTTTGTGTGTGTCTGTATGCCACACTGTCCCTTTATATCAGCCCCCCTCACCCCGCCTCCTGATCTTTATCGCCACCCTGATTTTATTTGGCAGTCTCGGCTAATCAGAGTCCAACATCTGGGCAGTTACCATGGTTACAGGACAGCCGGGGTGTGCAAGAGAATGGGAGGCGATCGACAGCCGTGTCCCTAGAGAGAGAGCGATGGAGAAGGAAAGTGCAACTGATGGACAAAGAGGTTAAAAACACATACACACACATAAACAAACATTTACCTAGCTTTCCAGCTTTAAATAGATTTCAGATGATTTTATGTCAAGCTAACAAGCTGAAAAGAAAACTTTTTTGAATGTTTAAAACTAAAACAACATTATTTTCAATCCAAGTCCATTTGAAAAGCATGCCTGTGGCGACAGTTCTGTAAAGTTTCACTGCGAATGAAACGGCCAGTGAGTGGTGCTAAAAGTGCATTCAGTTTTATCTAAAACAGATCAACATGAATCTGGCATTGTTTTATTTACATTATTTACGCAGCAGTTCAAAAATTCAATGTCCGGTTAGTGCCACTTAAAAGGTTAATTCTCTGTTGCCTTTGAAAATAACGCAGCACCTACACTAAACCCTACCTTAACCGATAACATCGTTAACAACATGCAAACGTGAACCTGGGCCACAAAACCAGTCATAAGGGTCAATTTTTTTAAATTAAGTTTTCCACTGATGTGTGGTTTGTAAAGATGGCTGGGATACAACTATCTGAAAATCTAGAATCTGAGAGTGCAAAAACAATCAAAACCTTGAGAAAATTGTCTTTAAAGTTGTCCAGATGAAGTTCTTAGCAATGCATATTACTAATCAAAAATTAAGTTTTTATTTATTTACGGTAGGAAATTATTATTAATTTTTTTTATGGGTTTTAATTTGCCCATACATTTTTTTGTTAGCTATTGCCACAAATATGCCCTTGCTACGTAAGACTGGTTTTGTGGTCCAGGGTCACGTTTTTTAATCGTGGCTCGTGCTCCACATCACAATGCAGTGCTCTACCAGGTACGCTAACAAGCAAGTTTACTTTACATAAGAAAAGCCATACATACTTAACTGGTTATGTGGTGCAAACATCAATATTTATTAGTTTACAAATCAAAGAATGATAAAGACATTTTAAGGTCATAGTATTGTGCATAGAGACGTTTGGAAATAATTGTTTATTAATTAATAATCTGCTTCTAGAAACTGCAGTGAAAATTGTACTAAATGTACAGGTACTCTGTAAAAAAAATGGCTGTGAATTAAAAAAACTGTAAAAATGCTACAGTAAAAACCTGTTAAATGACTGTAAAATTTACAGTGAAGAACCATAAATTTACATTCCCAGAATTCCATGTGTTACTTTTTTTTTTCTTTTATGTTGAAATAACTCTTCTTAGTTTTTTCTTAGCATTTTGTACATTAGGGTTTTATGCTACATCTAATGTTGTTAAATTAATGTTTATTGCATTATTTCAGTTTTTATTCAGTTTCAGTGTTACTGTGTTGGTGTTTAGTGTTTGTGTGAATGACACTGTGCACCTTCTGTATACCGTATTGACCCAGGTATAAGACAAGTTTTTTTTTCTTGGAAATACATCTAAAAAACATGTTCATCTTATATTCAGGGTCTAGACTTTGACATGTCAATAATACACCCACAACTATGAGTGGCACAAAATACATGTAAAACGAGTGTGCCAAGAAATACGTAATGTAATGTTTGTCGGTTGTTAGAACAACGCGATTGAAAACAAAAGAAGAAGAAAAGCTCACAGCAGCATATGAGTGTTGACTGTCATGTTAGCCTGATGGAAGCAAACTTCCTCTGTAAGTAATTTTAAAACATAAGACAGTACCCAGATTTGAAGACTACACTAAGATTTCACTTCTACTGTGAGAAGGTAACCCATTTAGATGGGTTACCTGTTATTTCTATGGTATATCAAAAAGTGTATATATTTTTAATATGAATGTTGGTGCATTTTACCAGTATTTACCATGCTTTCATAACAAAACCGAAAAAGGAAAATGTGCAATATGAAAATAATTCAAGAAAAAAAAAAATGTTAATAAAACACAAGATTTGGTTTTCAAAAAGCCTTTTTCCGACTTGTATTTAGGCCAATACAGTATGTTAGTATTTAGAAGCTGCTTATGATGGGCTTTGGCTCATCATGTGACTTTCTCATTTTGGTGGTTATTAGTGTAATACAAAGGTACAAAACAGATTTCAGTACTTCAATAGGTTGGTACATTACCATTGTATTAGTTAATGAAATTACGGTATTTACCTGTAAATTTAAGTGAAAACGGTAAAACTTTGCTATACCGTAAAAAGTTGCTACCATATTTTTTTCCGGTAAAATTCCAACCACAGCTGTCGTTTTTTTACCATAAATTTTCCCAATTTTTTTTTTTTTTTTACAGTGAGTGTTTTTTCTGTTTTGGCCAATGAATCTGTTATTATTTACTTTATATCTGAGAACAACTCCAGTGGGAGGTTTTGTCAGATTTAGCTTCACCTACAGAGACTAAATGGGCTACAAAGTATAGCTAAGTAAACCCGAACACACAGGATGACCCATAACTTGGGTTACCTCATTCCCCCTGGAGTCCAGCACCCCACCCATACAACACACACCCATGGGAAAGGGTGCGGTAGGTCAGCCAATGTGTGTGTGCATGTGTGTTTGTGCTTTCATGTGTCCGACAGGGAATAGATGTGCTTTGCTTATAGCATGGGTCACTTAAATGACTGTAAATATACATGACCATCAAAATCTGTCTTTATGATCCTTTGTCTCAGCTGTACAACACACTTGAGAGGAGAAATTCAGATTTTGTAATGTCTTCTATTGTTGTGTGGCCTAGTAGTTAGAGGTCTGGTAGCTGAAAAGGTATAGACTTGAACCTAGCAATTGGACATCTGCTCAATGGTATATTACTCGACAGCTTTACTTGCTCTTGTTGTGTATTGTTTTATACCACAGACACAATTGCCAAATCATGCTTTTCACCACCAGGGCTGTGTGTGTGTGTGTGTGTGTGTGTGTGTGTGTGTGTGTGTGTGTGTTTGTTTGTCCTGTAAATGTGGTATATTCATTTGGTATATTCAAGTTGAAAATATTATTTAACATCTACAGTTGTAGAGTCACAAAACACACATTTTCAGTCATCATATTGCAGTATTGAACAGTTTACAACAGTGGCCTGTGGGCAAAACCTCTTTACATATTTTCTGAGAGTTTCTTTATGCAGCCCACCCCTTGTGGAAAAGAAGAGTGCTTAATTGTAAATGCATTTGTAGTGTACTTTAAATCTCAAAAGCATATTAAAAAATTTATTTGCAATATAATATGTGACTCTGGACCACAGAACTTTGAGATTTCATCGAGATGCACTTCATCTGAAAGCTGAATAAATAAGCTTTCCATTGATGCATGTTTTTAGGACAATCTTTGGCTGAGATACAACTATTTGAAAGTCTGAAATCTGTGCGTGCAAAAAAATCAAAATAGTGAGAAGATTGCCTTTAAAGTTGTCCAAATGAAGTTCTTAGCAATGCATATTACTAATCAAAAGTTATGTTTTGATTTATTTATGGTAGGAAATGTACAAAATATCTTCACAGAACATGATCTTTACTTAATATCCTAATGATTTTTAGCATAAAAGAAAAATGAATCATTTTGACCCATACAATGTATTTTTGGCTGTTGCTACAAATATACCTGTGCTACTTAAGTCTGGTTTTGTGCTCCAGGGCCACATATAAGATTAATGAAATAAACAGCCACTTAAGTGTATTTTAAGAAAGCCCTCTTTCTGTGTTTCTTAGCACACTTAAGCACACTTTTAAAGTGTATTTTCTAATAATGTCAAATGAAGTCTTGTTTTTACATGCACTGCAAAAAATGCTTTTCTTACTTAGATTTTTTGTCTTGTTTCCAGCTAAAATATCTAAAAATTCTTAAATCAAGAAGGATTTTCTAGACAAGTAAAACATATTGTCTTGTTTTCAGACAAAATATGTCAAAATTAAGAAATTTTATTTCAAGTTTTTGCTTGAAACAAGCAAAATTATCTGCCAATGGGGTGAGAAAAATAAAAATCTTTCATCTTGAAATAAAATTATTTTTCTCACCCCATTGGCAGATTATTTTGCTCGTTTTAAGCAAAAACTCACTTAATTTTGACTTTTTTTTCTGAAAACAGGACAATAATTTTTACTTGTCTAGAAAATCCTCCTTGATTTAAGATTTGTTAGATATTTTGGTGGAAACAAGACAAAAAATCTAAGTAAGAAAAGCATTTTTTGCAGTGTGTGGACCATTGTAAAGCATATGTGAAGTACTTGATTTTAATTTTAAACATTACATTCAATTCACATTTAAGTATATTTTATTTATGGGTCTTGATATATATGCTCTTTTTGTGCACTTCTTTTTCACAAGGCAAAGTTACTTTTCGTAAATAATCCTACTTGAAAAATACTGTTAACGTTACGTTCATATAAAAGATTGTACAAATAATTCTACTTATCTAATATCTCAAAATATCAATGAAGGACAAAGATACTATATATAACATAGTTCTACTAAAATTGGCCATTCTGCGATATAACATGGTGTAAATGTAAGTAAGAGTGTTGTGGCACACCACACAGTGATCTTTCACAACAAACACAGCGTCACTCTCCTGGGCCATACCCTTAACCTCCATATCTCTTCCTCTGCGCTCACGCACATATATACAGAGAGAGAAGAGAGAGTTAATAAGGTCCATTACACTTTGCTCCCCCAGGCAACCAAAAACCTCATTTAACCAGGTCTGTTCGGCCAAGACAGGAAGCTCAACCCCCCCTTCATAACTACATTAAACTGAGCTAACGGATGAGCCCTAGGACAGGAGACTGGGGTCCCACCATCTCTCAATGAACTGCTCCAAAGCGCGCGCGCGAGAGAGAGAGAGAGAAACAGCGAGGTTGGGAGGCAGAAAACGTCTCACTGTAAAATCTAATCTCTTTTAAAAGCTGAGGACACGATCCAATTTCGGGCAATTTCCATGTCATATGGGGTCTGAGAGCAGGTAGTGCGTAAATGATGTTGTGTAGGTCCAGACTTGTTGCTATCACTGCAGGGTGATGGAGTTACGGCTATCAGAGGCGCATCTCTTTCATGGTGCCTCTCTGTCTGATTTGGGGATGTTATTTATACCAATAAGCACATGAACTGGAACCTCATTACTGCCATCAATCTTGTATCCCACAGGCCTCACATTTAGAGAGTGTTCAGGTCCCACTGTCACTGGAAAAACAAAACCTCAGGATTATCATACAACAAATTTATTTTATTTTGTAATACACCAAACACAAACACAATTACACTTGACCGCCAATTATCACTAAGCGGTTTTGTTGTATTCAAAATATCAACTTTGATATGTTTTTGCATTATAAATTATATCAATTAAAAGGTTACACAGGGTTTCCAACACTGTTTTTTATTAGTGGTGCTTGCAAATCACTCTAAAAACACATTTTCGTAAAAGGTTTGTTTAGTTTTTATTTAATTTTTTTCTTTATGAAGTTTGACATGCTGAATATGACGTTAATTTTTGTGTATCAATAACAGTGCTCACGACACTAAAAATATATGTTGACAGCTTACACAAGCCAATCTGTTATTACTCATGCATAAAAAGGCCATGCTGTGTGCATAATGCTGAGCTAACAACAACAGTTTAACATAAACAGTTAGCAAAAGTGAATCATCCAAGACTTCAGAATTGTACGCTGGGTGGTTTTTGTCTTTTATGACTCTTCCCACAATGTTCTAGAATATTATGCACAAAAATATTATGGAAGATTCCAGAATGTTCTATATTTTAATCCTTGCAAAAGCAAAGTATCTTAAAAAAAAAAAAAAAAAAACATGCAAAATTAGTACTATAATAAACTATAAAATAAAAACAAATATATATATATATATATATATATATATATATATATATATATATATATATAAAAACTATAATAAACCAATGTTTCATAGTTAATGATAGAAATTCTCGTATTTACCTGACCTAAATATTCACCCAAATATTTATGAAAATAAATAGTATAATATTTTGCACTACATAATTACAGAAGAACCATTGCAAAATTAATTGAAACAAATTTTATTCTATTTACAAATAGTTTATTTGTATAATAATAATAATAATAATAATAATGCATTTTATTTAACCGGCGCCTTTCAAAACACCCAAGGTCAACTCACAGGCAAGCAAGAAATACAAATCACTACATAAGACAAAAAGAGACAACAAATACTCTTCATATAAAAATAAGATCCACTAAAAACTCAATAAGACATATTATGAAAAAGCCTGTGCACTTAAGACATGTTTTAAAAGTCAGCAGACAGTCGCTGTTGCGACTATCAAGGGGAAGTGAATTCTGTGGATGAGCGGCAGCATAGCTAAAGGATCTGGCACCCATAGCAGTTAGTCGAATCCGAGGTACCACAAGAGAAATTGAAGATGAAGATCTGATAGGAGGATCTAAACTTGATACTTCACTGGAAGCCAGTGTAATTGCTGAAGAACTGGAGAAATGTGCTCAGTAAAAAACACACGAGCTGCAGAATTCAGAACCAGCTGGAGCTTATGTGACCATTTAGAGGGAACACCAGTGAGAAAGGCATTACAGTAATCTATACATGAAGTGACTAGCGTGTGAATAAGAACTGCTGTATTATTAAATGTTAATGTTAATGTTACGCAAACGGAAATATGCTGTACATGTGATACTATTAATCTGAGTTTCTAAGGATCGTGTGCTATCCATGATAACACCTGAACTTTTAACCTGTGAGGAAGGACAGATGGCATTATTGCCAATGTACAGAGACAAACCACTCGATTTAGACAAAACAGATCTAGGACCAACTAAGGCCTCAGTTTTGTTGCCATTTAGCTTGAAGTAGTTAGCTGAAAGCCCATCTTTAATTTCAGCTAAAAGAACCAGTGGGTTTGGCAGACAGGTAAAGTTGGGTGTCATCCGCATAACAATGAAAATTAGTACCATGCTTCCTCAAAAGTATATAAATATTGAAAAGAAGTGGGCCCAATACAGAACCCTGTGGAACACCAGTGGCGACTGAAGATGCTCTTGTTCAGAAAGAGTGTGTCCAGAAAGATATGATCTAAACCAAGACAGAGGAGTGCCAGTATAATCCCAACAGAAGCTAACCTGTCAAGAAGTACACTGCCGCTCAAAAGTTAGGGATCAGTCTGATTTTTAATGCTTTCTAAAAGGAGACTTTATTTAAAATAATAAAAAAAAAACATTTGTAACAATAAACACCTCTTTCAAAGTTTGGGGTCAGTTATTTTTCTTTAAAAGAAGACTTTTATTCAGCAAGGATGTGTTAAATTGATAAAAAGTGATAGTGAAGACCTATATTGTATGAAAAGATTTCTATTTTGAATAAATGCTGTTCTTTTTAATTTTTTATTCATCAAAGAATCCTGAAAAAATTATCACAGGTTCCAAAAAAAAAAAAAAATAAGCAGCACAACTGTTTCCAACATTGATAATAAAAGCAATAAATCAGTATATTAGAATGATTTTTGAAGGGTTATTTGACACTAAAGACTGGAGTAATGGCTGATGGAAAATTCAGCTTTGCGTCATAGAAATAAATTATATTTGAAAGCATATTGAAATAAAAAACTGTCATTTTGAATTGCAATAATATTTCATAATATTTATTGTCTCTGTATTTTTTATCAAATAAATTGAACTTTGAGCATTAAAGAGACTTTGCCAGCAACAGATCATTGGTTATTCTGACAAGAGCAGTCTCAGTGCTATGATGGGGATGAAAACCAGATTGAAATTGTTCATACTAATTATTATTAGAGAGATGTTAATGAATTTGAATTGCAGTACACTTCTATCTTGGAGATAAACGGTAAATTTGAAATTGGACGAGAATTATCCAAATGGATAATTTGGATTATTGAATTGAAACCAAGTTAAATGGATCAGCCTCTGGTATAGCGCTTTTCACAATACAAATAGTTGCAAAGCAGCTTTACAGAACATTAAAGTTTCTAAAGTATATTTAGTAGTGGCTTGCTAGTGGTGCAATGTCAAAAAAATCTGTTAATATTGACGTCATCAAAGGGCCAGTGAACACTATTAACAGTAATGATTATATGTTGCAATCAAACTTATAGCAAAATTTCGTAGTGCTGTATGTTGTTTCAGGGTTGGCATTCTAATATAAAGAAAGTTTTGCCTTTTTTTAGAAGAAAGAGAGAGAAAAGCAGCAGGACTGGAGTGACTGTGGTTTATAGAAGTGTAGGAAATGGGACAGAGATATCAAAGAGGAGACAGAAGGGGGGGACAGAGGGAAGACAAGTTTAAATACGGTCCTAACAATGCCAGTGTTTGATGTTACTGCAACTGTAACTCACGCCGCAATAAAATAAAGCTGTGTTTCATTTCCACTTCCTCTTGTCTTCCTTTTAGCTCTGTGCCCCAATCAATACGTCCACAAACAAACAATCGCACATCCCTCCTCTCATTTGGGTCTCCGGCCCACCGCAAAGAGGCCGAAAGACAACTGCTCTTAAAACCTCCTGCAACCTATCCTCCGTCTGCACATTGTTCGCGGTGCAAGGTATTGTTCGCTTTCTTGTAAGCTGCTCCCTTTGGCTCAACAATGGCACATTCATGTGGCTGGGGCATCATGCACAGCTTACAAATGCCCGCAGAAAGAAAGGAGCACTTTCTTTTCTTCCGCAGAGGAAGATGCCATTGTTGAGGCCATTCTTTAAACACCACAAAGCGATCAATAAGCATTCAACAGGTTACGTAAAACCACCCGACTTCCAGCCCACCATACTCTCTCATAAAGCCCTGTGTCTGTTCTCTCGTATTGTTTTTACTTTTGCCATATACGTATTATTTTTCTCTGTTGACTTTCTGTAATTTGTATTGTAATCTAAGTATGTAACAAAATTGGTTTAAACACATACACAGCAGGTCTTAACATTTGGAAACATAAATCCTCAGAAAAACAACATGACAAATCAAAGTGCAAAGCAAAAAAGTGACAAAGTTAAGACCCCCTATGATTCAGTTGCTTGTAGATCCACTTTTAACAGTAATAACTTGAAGTAATAATTTTCTGTATGACTTTATCAGTCTCTCATATCGTTCTGGGGGAATTTTGGCCCACTCTTCTTTACAACGTTGCTGTTTATGGACAGCTTTCACCACAGCGTTTGAGTCAGGATGAGCTCTGCACTTTGACTGGGCCACTGCAACACCTTCATTCTTTTCTTTTCAGTCGTTCTGTTGTTGATTTGCTTTTGTGCTTGGGATCGTTGTCCTGTTGCATGACCCAATTCTGGTCAAGCGTTTGACTTTGGATACTTTGGCATACAGAGGAGTTCATGGTCGCCTCAGTGACAGGTCCCCAGGTCCTGTGGCTACAAAACAAGCCCAAATTCATCAGCCCTCCGCCTGCATGATATGAGGTGTTTGTGCTGATATCAGGGTTCTCATGGCTCATGGAATTTCTGGAATATCATGGAATTTTAAAAGGTCTATACCAGTCATTGGAAGTCAGGGAATTAAATTTTTTTTTTTTTTTTTTTTTGGTCCAAGTCATGGAATATCAGGGATTTTTGTTTGTTGCTTTAAATTTTTATTTCTATTTATTAAAAGGTAATTTTTCTAGACCATTTTTTTATCGCATTGTTTTACACTTTTTGCCAATCTTTATGGTTGGGCTATTTTTCAGTGCCATTTTATTCCCTTTCCGCACGTCCACTGACAATCACTGCAGTCAAATGCAGTCACCAGGCTGAACCTGATAACTAAAGCAAACATGCCAGGAAAATATACATTTCAAGAGTTTTGGCTACAAAATGGCCACTTCAAAGACTGGGTGTGAAAAGCAAAAACTAAATGTGAAGAAATAAAAAAAAAATTGAATGATGAGCTTGATTACAAACAGAAAATCCTTCAGAGTGTTTAACCCCTGAAATCATAAAAAACATAAATTAATTTGTGCCGAAATAATACAGAAAAAGCCAGTTTCCACCACTAAATAAAAAATAAAAAAAGGTTATTGTGACTTGTTATCTTACAATTCTGACTTATTTTCTCACAATTGCATGATACAAACTCGCAATTCTGACTTTTTTTTTTTTATTGTGAGATATAAACTCGTAATTCAGAATTGTGAGATTAAAAAGTTGTGAATTATAAAGTCAGAATTGCATGTTTTATCTTTATCTCTTATCTCTTTTTTTATTTAGTGGCAGAAACGGGCTTCCATAGTTTTGTACTAAAAACGTCTGTAAACAAGTAAATAAAGCTTGCGAATGGGTGGATCCGTTCATTATAGGTCATGGAAATTCAGCTTTTTAATCAGTGAAAGTCAGGGGATTTGACATTTGGCTTTATAGTGGGAACCCTGTGATACGCTCTACAGGTTTTCGCCAAACCTGGCGCAGTGCATTATGGCCAAACATCTCCACTCTGGTCTCATCTGTTCAAAGGACATTGTTGTAGAAGTCTTACGGTTTGTTCAGATTCAACTTTGCAAACCTAAACCATGCTGCCATGCTTTTTTAGACAGAAGAGGTTTTCTTCTGGCAAGCCTTCTAAAAATGCCATACTTGCCCCATATTTTTCTAATTGTACTTTTTCATTTAAAATGTTAACTGAGGCCTGTGGTGGAGTTCTTGGGTTGTCTGCCAGTTCTTTGAGTATTACATGGTTTTGGTCTTGATCTTGGGGTGAACTTCCTGGGACGTCCACTCCTGGGAGGATTGGTGTTTGTCTTGGATGTCTTCCACTTGTGAGTAATCTTCCTCACTGTGGAAAGATGGACTTCAGATTGTTTGGAAATGGCTGTTACTCTTCCCAGACAGATGGCAGCAACAATTGCTTCTCCAAGATCATTGCGGATGTCTTTTCTCTTTGGCATTGTGTTAACACACACATGAAAGCTCCAGAGCTGCAAACTGACAAAGTGTCTGCTTTTATAGAAGTGCTAACTCTTGCTGATGATCAGTTAATCACAGACATTTAACTGCTATTTACCCTCTTAAATACTATGTTAAGAATAACTTGGTCACACATGGCTTGGACATTTTGGCTTTATTTTTATTAAATAAATAACGATATGGTGCAATATGTCATGTATTGTTGTTCATCAGAGGTTTTATTTTACAAATCTGAAGACTTGCCAAGGAACAATTGGCAAGTGTGAGCATCACTGTTATTGGAGCATTTGAACATATACACTTCTGTAGACACACAACAGCAGGACCGTTAGTGGAAGACCCAAGGGACAGAAAAGAGGGGTGTGTGTTTGGTTTACAGGGTCTTTATTGACCTCTACATTCATCAGACTTCACATTGTGCCTGTCCACATTTCATAACCCCAAAACAACTGAGGAAAAAATATAGAATATATTATTTACTAGTTTGCAGTGTTAGTTTTATGAAGACCCTTGTAGAAAACAATCTCCTCAGACTATATAAATGAAAAACAAACAAAAAAAATCCTCCGTCCCGTTAAACTGTCAGGGCTAATAAGGTTATATATATATATATATATATATATATATATATATAATAGAGTACTTTTAAAAAATATAAAACAATGGTGAAGAATAACATAATACAACTGGGTTTTTTACTTTTGATATTTTAATCTCTCTCTCTCTCTCTCTCTCTCTTTTTAAACGTTTTCTGTGAACAAAATTGTATACACTGCAGCTCAAAAGTTGTTAATGTTAAAAAAAAAAAAAAAAGTATCTTATGCTCATCAAAGTTCCATTTATTTGATCAAAAATACAGGAAAAAAGTAACATAAATATTATTGCAATTCAAAATAACAGTTTTTTTTATTATTATTATTTTAATATACATTCAAATATAATTTATTTCTGTTATGCAAAGCTGAATTTTCATCAGCCCTTACTCCAGTCTTCAGTGTCACATGATCCTTCAGAAATCATTCTAATGTAGGCCCTACTGATTTATTACCTTTATTATCAACGTTGGAAACAGTTGTGCTGCTTAATATTTATATTGTAACCTGTGATACTTTTATTCAGGGTTCTTTGATGAATAAAGAGTTAAAAAGAACATCATTTATTCAAAAATAGAAATCTTTTGTAACAATATAAGCTTTTACTATCCCTTTTAATCAATTTAACACATTCTTGCTGAACGTATTCATTTCTTTCAAAGAGAAAAAGAAAGAAAAAAATGACTGACCCCAATATTGTTACAAAAGGTTTTTTTAAATAAATGCTGTTCTTTTTAACGTTTTATTGATCAAATAATCCTGACAAAAAGTATGACAGGTTCCAAACAAAAATATTAATCAGTACAACTGTTTACACTGCAAAAAATGCTTTTCTAGCTTAGATTTTTTGTCTTGTTTCCAGCCGAAATATCTAAAAATTCTTAAATCAAGAATTATTTTCTAGACAAGTACACTTTAATGTCTTGTTTTCAGAAAAAAGAAGTTCAAATGAAGTGAGTTTTTGCTTGAAACAAGCAAAATAATCTGCCAATGGGGTGAGCAAAATAATCTAGTCCTCTGCTTGAAATAAGATTATTTGTTTTACCCCATTGGCAGATTATTTTGCTTGTTTCAAGCAAAAACTCACTTAATTTTGACTTCTTTTATCTGAAAACAAGACAATAATTTTTACATGTCTAGAAAATCCTTCTTGATTTAAGAATTTTTAGATATTTTGTCTAGAAACAAGACAAAAATCTTAGCTAGAAAAGCAGTGTATAGCACTGATGATAAATCAGTATATTAGATTGATTTCTGAATCATGTGACACTGAATACTGGAGTAATGATGCTGAAAATTCACCTTTGCGTCATAGGAATAAATTATATTACTATAGAGAAACGCTATTTTAAATTGCATTACCATTTCACAACATTACATTTTTTTCTGTATTTTGAATCAAATTAAAAGAGCACTGATAAGCAGAAAAGTTTTTGAAAAGCATTAAAAATCATACTGATCCCAAACTTGTATTTAATGTATTTATTTATTTAGAGCTGGACGTCTTGACAGTTTTCACAAGAGATATATGTACACTGCAAAAAATGCTTTTCTAGCTTAGATTTTTAGTCTTGTTTCCAGCCAAAATATCTAAAAATTCTTAAATCAAGAATTATTTTCTAGACAAGTACACTTTAATGTCTTGCTTTCAGAAAAAAGAAGTTCAAATTAAGTGAGTTTTTGCTTGAAACAAGCAAAATAATCTGCCAATGGGGTGAGCAAAATACTCTAGTCTTCTGCTTGAAATAAGATTATTTTTCTCACCCCATTGGCAGATTATTTTGCTCGTTTTAAGCAAAAACTCACTTAATTTTGACTTTTTTTTCTGAAAACAAGACAATTTTTACTTGTCTAGAAAATCCTCGATTTTAAGTTTTTTTTTAGATATTTTGGCTGGAAACAAGACAAAAATCTAAGTAAGAAAAGCATTTTTTGCAGTGTAGTCACCTGACGTTAGAACAGCAGAACCTCTCCTGAAGGCTCCAGGTGTGTTTATAGCTGTTAAACCAAACACCGCTTAAAAGAGACGTAGTGAGAGCAGGAGCGAGGGGTCAGAAAGATAGAGGGCAGGAGGCTGAAAGAGAAAGGGGAAAGATGTAGAGATAACAGAATGAAGTGAGTAAAGAAAGAGAGAAGAGGCGGAGAGCGCTGGAGTGTGTTTGTACAGCAGTCACTCGTCTCCTCAGGCATTGTGCTGATGAAGACAGACGTGGGGCGGGAATCACTCGGGCCGCAGGTAATTGTGTTAGTATTTCTAGCTCGGCCAATAGGCATCAATAGATCGATTTCAGCAATCTCAACCGATCCAGCATGACTGATCTGACCTAAAGTTGTCTGTAAATGGAGAAAGACACATTAGAAGGGCCATCACTGTTTGTCTGCTTTAAATAATAATGTTACCTGTAAAATGCTACACTGTTAAAGACTCATCACTTTGGCAAATAAGTAATAACAATCATTTCTACAGTAAAACTGTATATAGTTTGTGCAGTTATTCTGTGATAAATGGGACAACACGTAATTATACTGAAAAAAATAATTTTAAGAAGTGATATGGAAGTTGAAATGTTAGATTCAATAAGAAGCGTACAGTTTTAGTGCTGTCAAATGATTAATCGCGATTAATCGCATCCAAAATAAAAGTTCGTTTACATACTATATGTGTGTTTACTTTGTATATTTATTATGTACATATAAATACACACACATACATGTATAAATTAAAACAAAATATTTATATGTATATATATTTATACCTGTATACAATTTAGATTATAAATAAATATAAATATTTTAGATATAAATCAAAAATATTTTTCTATGTGTGTATTTTTATATACATAATAAATATACACAGTACACAAATATATTGTATGTAAACATAAACTTTTATTTTGGATGCGATTAATCGTTTGACAGCACTATTTTATATAGTATTGTTAAAATAATAATTTTTATAATAAAAAACAATAAATAAACAAATAAATAAATATAAACAAATCATATTTAGCAAGAAAAAAAAAGCCCTTATGGTGTCGTTATAATTTACTGTAAGACGCACATACTCAGAAGTTAGGTTTCATGATTCTTTTTTTACGGTAATAATTCTTTTAATTTTTGTTATTGGTTTTGCACATTAGATTATGTTTCATGCTGCAACACATTTTAATATAATGTCTGTGTTTGTCTATACATGTTTATTACTGATATTTTTTGTTTGTTTATTAGCATTTTACCCTGTTTTACTGTTTGTTATCATATACAGAAGCAGAGGCTCTTGAATAGACATGTAATAAGAGAGACAGACTAGTGAAAGACAGAGATGCAAAGCAGGTAGAGGCAGACCGGTCGAGGAGAGCCGGAGAGAGAGAGTATTTTGCGGTAAATGACAGTTTGGAGCAGAGACACTGATAACCTTCCTGGGTAAAAGCTTCCTCTCCTTCCTCTGGCATTTCGTCAGACCTTCCAATTACATTGACAGGCCGTCCCAACATCCAGCATCTGATGTCCCCTCGATAAACGCAATTATTAATTAACCAGCACAATTAAATCTGCCGTGATGGACGGGATACAGGACAATTAGAGCAGGCAGAGCTGACTGATGTAATCATGGTTACAGTGAGTCAGCACACACACACACACACACACACACACACACATCAGTCACAGGTAATGTACATGCAGGAACATATGTGACCCTGGAGCACAAAACCAGTCTTATGTTGCACAGGTATATTTGTAGCAATAGCCAAAAATACATTGTATGGGTCAAAATTATACATTTTACTTTTATGCCAAAAATCATTAGGATATTAAGTAAAGATCATGTTCCATGAAGATATTTAGCACATTTCCTACTGTAAATATATCAAAACTTAATTTTTGATTAGTGATATGCATTGCTAAGAACTTCATTTGGACAACTTTAAAGGCAATTTTCAACATTTCAATTTTTTTTGGCGCCCTCAGATTCAAAATTGTTGTATCTCGGCCAAATGTTGTACTATCCTAACAAACCATACATCCATGAAAAGCTTATTTACTCCACTTTCAGGTGATGTATAAATCTAATTTTTTTAAAAATTGACACTTAAGACTGGTTTTGTGGTCCAGGGTCACATATTTGGTTGAACCGCTCAAAAACAAATGCCCCCCACTTTCCATTTCTCATTACTGTAATTTTTGTTTTGTTTTAGCATTGTGTTTGTGTGTGTTGTTTAGTTGTGCTTTGTGTTGTTTCCTATTATTCTCTTTAAATTAATGTAAAAAAAAAGCTTGAGTACTTATCCATTCATTTGTTTGTCTATCTATCTATCATGTATGAATCATACACTGCAAAAAATGCTTTTCTTACTTAGATGTTTTGTCTTGTTTCCAGCTAAAATATCTAAAAATTCTTAAATCAAGAAGGATTTTCTAGACAAGTAAAACTTATTGTCTTGTTTTCAGACAAAATATGTCAAAATTAAGTGAGTTTTTGCTTGAAACAAGCAAAATTATCTGCCAATGGGGTGAGAAAAATAATCTATCTTTCATCTTGAAATAAGATTATTTTTCTCACCCCATTGGCAGATTATTTTGCTAATTTTAAGCAAAAACTCACTTTATTTTGACTTTTTTT
Organism: Cirrhinus molitorella; assembly: GCA_033026305.1. NCBI lineage: Eukaryota > Metazoa > Chordata > Actinopteri > Cypriniformes > Cyprinidae > Cirrhinus > Cirrhinus molitorella. The sequence goes on along the minus strand of CM065137.1, from coordinate 277,601 downwards.
GTCTGAAAACAAGACAATAAGTTTTACTTGTCTAGAAAATCCTCCTTGATTTAAGATTTTTTAGATATTTTGGCTGGAAACAAGACAAAAAATCTAAGTAAGAAAAACATTTTTTGCAGTGTATTTCAGCTTATGTATGACGAGTGAGATTCACCCATTTGTAATGTAAAATCAATGATGCATTTACTATTCAAATGTGTATTTGTGTGGGAATGTGCTGTGATTATACAGACAGTGAGCGTGGCTTGGCTGGGGGTGATAGTCCTGGGGGGATTGTGTGGCATCAGATAAGGACTGTTCCCAGAACAGGGCATTATTGACACTTTTGTATGACAATAAGAATGATGGGCTTGGATGACTCAGAGGGTGAAGGGCTCTGTGAGGATGAGCGAATGTATGTTTGTGAACACTGGGGCGACCGTGGCCCCAAAACACAGCCGTGACGCTGCGACTGCCCATCGAGCATGACAGGTAGAGCCCTGGGAATTGTGGGAAACACTCAAACAGAATGCTCCAACATTGCCGCACTCAACCGAACTAGCAATAATTAATGAACGACATTGGGAAATGCCCTCTAGGGGATGTTAAGGTGATTTTTATAGGGTCTATTGCATGGCGAAGGGATGACTATGGGTTGAGTCCTCTTGGGCATATATGGGAACGGGAAAAAGAAAAAGCCCCATTCCCAGAATACATAATATCAATATTCCTAGTATTTTCACATATTTAACTTTGATTTAGAGCAGAATCTACTGTGTAGAAGATGCCACATTATTTCAGCAGGCCTCTGAAGATGGTTAATGCTTCCCAGAAAGAAAAAAATAATAATTGTTCAGAAGTTAAGATTTAATTGAGGTCTCATTAATTCATTAATGTTTCATGATGCATCTTTTTATTGCACAACTTGCTTTATAAAGTAAACATGTCCAGGCCACATTCCACCTCAAAATCAAAGCTTTATAATATAATATAATATAATATAATACACCCAGACATTTCTCTATAATATATTTTTAAAACTAAAAGCAACATATATATATATATATATATATATACACTACCGTTCAAAAGTTTGGGGTCAGTAAATGTTTATTCATTCTTTTTTTTTTTTTTTTTGAAAGAAATGAATAAATTGTTACATTAATAAAAAGTGACATAATAGATTTACATTGCTAGAAAAGATTTATAGTTTGAATAAATGTTGTTCTTGAAAGAAAAAAAAAAAACATTGGCGGCAACTGTTTCCAAAACTGATAATTCTACTAATAATTGAGAATATCAGAATGATTTCTGAGAGATCATGTGACACTTAAGCCTGGGAAACTGAGTAACAGCTGATGAAAAATCAGCATTGCATCACAGGAATAAATTATATTTTAAAGTATATGAAAATAAAAACCATTATTTTCTATTGTAATAACATTTTGTAATATTACAGTTTATTTTCTGTATTTTTCATAAAATAACAATATTACAATGTTACAATGTTACAATATGGTCACGAATCAACAATCTCCAAATAAAACTGTTCATGCAGACCAAACCATAAGTAGTAGAGACTTAAAACTTGGAGGTATATTAGTACTCACTTTCAAAAGATAGAATAGAAAACTTACAAATCACAATATAATGGTAGCAAAATACTGTGCAGCAAGTTTTTTACATGAATGGCCTGCACACATGAACTAATACAGTCTCTCTGACAGCAAATGTACACACATTATACCCAAATCATAGATTCATGTGTTCACTTTGCCACGCTCTGACCTATAAACCCAGGGCTAACTTACATACACACTGGAACACAGATTTGTTCACACACAATTATGGCCCCTAACCCTAAAATCCCAGTTTACACACACACACACACACACACACACACACTGTGAGTGTTGGACAGACAGACTGCCTGGCTCTGAGGTTAATTGAGTTGGGTGTGTGGCCGCAGCGTGACCTCGCTGTAGCCAAGGACGCCACTGAGCTCTCGCTTTGATACATTTGATATGGTTTAAGTGTGGAATGAAGACCTAAGCCTGTTTACATTTGAACTGGATTAACGTCAGGGTGACAGTGGCTTCACTAGATGCAGACAAAGAGAGAACAAGCAGGCCGTATGCTGTATGCAGCTCCACACATGCAATTGAACTCTCTCTGATCGCCCTCGTAAGCTGATGTGCCGTGATTCTGGCCCGCTGCCTCATCTGATTTTTAATTAATGGAGCTAATTAAATATTTGACGATCACTTAGAAGACGCCACATTATTTCAGCAGGCCTCTGAAAATGGTTAATGCTTCCCAGAAAAAAAAATTGTTCGGAAGTTAAGATTTAATTGAGGTCTCATTAATTCATTAATGTTTTATGATGCATCTTTTTATTGCAGAACTTGCTTTATAAAGTAAACATGTCCAGGTCACATTCCAGCTCAAAATCAAATCTATATAATATAATATAATATAATATAATATAATACACTCAGACATTTCACTATAATATTTTTTTTTTCAAATGAAAAGCAGCATAAACATATATATATATATATATATATATATATATATATATATATATATATATATATACACAGTTTTTTAGGGGTTCAACCCTATTGTAATTGTTGGAATGGTCACAGATCAGCGATCTTCATGTAAAACTTGGGTATGTTAGTACTCACACCACCGACAATGTCCCCAATTGGCCTAATGGGGATCAAAAGTACGAACTCCTACACATCAGTTGCAGACTCAAGTGTCTTCTGTCGTTGGAATTGTTGGCTCATACCAGAGAAAAATGCACACCTCAGATTCAGTCAGGAGCTACATTTTCAGGTATTTTGAATTTTTTGTAAAACCTATGTTTGCGAACTAGTCCTAGGTTTTTCGCCCGATTGGAATCAAAGCAGCGCAGAAAGATTCTCTGCTGAGCAAATATCTACAATTATTTTTAAAAAGTCAAATTTTCAGCTCACTATCACAAAGGGACCCCAAAACGTTGGAAAGAGGCAGGGCCATTTTTAGTAAAAGGCCTATAACTCCTGAACAAAATGAGACGTCTTTACCAAACTCAGAACACTTTTGTGAGCTCAATCTGAGGTCACAGGACAAAAATCATGGAGCTTGGCCATTGGTGGCACATAAGATAAAAAAAATGGCTATACCTATGTAAACAATCTGAACGGATCTCAAGAAAATCGCTGTGCACGGTCTTGGTCTGAAGTGCCACAAGTGTCTAAAAGGACATTTGCGCAGCTCCGAAAAAAACATAGCTGCCATTGGCCCTTGAAATTTTAAGCACTTATTAGACAAGGTTAATGGAGGCTGATCGGAACGAAACTCTGTAACCCTTCTTGACTCATGGCCCCAAAGGTCTGTGAGAAATTTTAAAGAAATCGGCCACTATATTGCATTTTTCAAGGGACGTAAACAATTATACATTGCACAGTTTTTTGCACATTCGACTTTTGTATCATATGACAGATCTCCTCATTCCTGACAACTTTGCCTCTAGAATTACTGCTGTCAATCAAAATTTTGTAAAATGATTGAGGAGACGTAAAAAACCTACTTTTGCAAACTAGCCCTAGGTTTTACTTTTACCCCAAATAAAAGAAAACTCAAAACTTCACCAAACCTGGTCAGTGCACGCGACAGGTGATTCTAAACAAGCATGCAAAGTTTAATAACAGTCATAAAAAAATTACAAAACATAATATTACTATGATAAATTACATGTATTTGCAAAAAAAAGAGGCTTACTACATAATGTCTTTTTTTATTTGTTTAAATGCCTTAAAGTGCTTGCACCCCAGTAATCGCTGCTTGCAGCTATGTTATGTGTGTGTGTATATATATATATATATTAGGGCTGTCAAACGATTAATTGCGATTAATCACATCCAAAATAAAAGTTAATGTTTACATACAATATGTGTGTGTTTACTTTGTATATTTATTATGTACATATAAATACACACACATACATGTATATATTAAAACTAAATATTTATATGTATATATATTTATAACTGTATACATTTTAGATTATAAATAAATATAAATATTTTATATATAAATCTAAAATATTTTTCCTTAATATATACATGCATGTGTTTGTATTTATATATACATAATAAATATACACAGTACACAACTATATATTATGTAAATATAAACTTTTATTTTGGATGCGATTAATCACGATTAATTGTTTGACAGCACTAATATATATATATATATATATATATATATATGAAGAATTCAGATGCAAAAGCCTCTAAATCCATCTGACATCTTTCTTCAAAAAATGCATTTCAGGCTCCATTGTATAGTTTTCTATGTAAGCACTGGTACTTCTGATTGAGTTGAGGGTGGGATTTTAGTGAGTTTGAAGTAAAAGTATTTGATGGATGTATAAAATGTTTCGAGAGCGTTCACTCAGTATCATTATCTCATTTTTGACCGAGATGGCTTTTAGCTGGTTTTGCATCTGAACTCTTCATATATATCTTCTGTTAATTGCGCTCCTCCACCTAATATATACTTTTACTATATTATATAATAATTATATACATTCACTGTATACACACATGTCAAATGTTCAGGTGTGTGTGGTTCAGGTATACCCTACGTTATGAGGACACAATGTTCCCACAATGTTGGCAAGTGTTTTGAGAATATAAAAATGCCTGTAGTTTTGTGTGAGGCGTAGGTTTAGGTGTAGGAGATAGAAAATAAAGTTTGGACAGCAGAAAAGCCATTACGCCTATGGAATGAACCCATACAACATGGAAATCACCTATCATATTCACATCTGAAATCTTCAAAGAAAAGTCTCCATTTGCTCTCCATTCAGTTTCATTCCTAGGAGAAAACATCTCATTTATGATTTTTCTTTCCTACTAGTTGTTGCGTTCTCAGGCCAGTATCTGGATGTTTTACAGTTTTCGTGTGTTGTAACGCTGTGCATGCGTGAGTGATTGTGTTTGATCTCTCATCAGAAGTCTTTTTGAACACGAGGCTGTTATTTTTTTGACGTTTGCGTCGCCTAGACTTCTTTTTGAAACCTAGATTGCACATGCGAAATAAGTGATTAGATTACGGCTTGATTGCCAAGGAGAAGAGCGTGTCTCTAAATATCATTTCATATAAACCATGATTAGAAGAAGGCCGTATAGAGAGCTCCACAAGCTTATTCACTTTTGTAAACACACCAGAAATGAACTCTGAGAGAGATGCTGTTTTATACTCAACATTGGATCATGACAAACTGCAAACTCAAATGGAGAACATAAATCTGTGTGTGTGTGTGTGTGTGTGTGTGTGTAATTGTAGGAACAGGGTGCTTGTCTCTGTTTGTGCCGTCCAAGGCTCTAATTCACTGTGTAATACTGTTTATTATGGGTATCAGTGTGCCTTTCTGCATTAGTTAAATGGGCCCCAGCACATTACTGTAATGGAGTGGCCACATGAAAACACAAAGAAACCTGATCTTCTTCTCCTCTCTCAATCCCTCGTCCTTCTCTCTCTGCCTCGCTCTCCTAGAGTAATGATTTGATGTTGCTAATGGCTTCCTAAATTCTCTAGGAAGGGCAAAACCGATGTCGTCTTGGGTTACATTGGCTGGCAGACAGCCAGAGAGGGTGAGAGCGAATGAGGGAAAGAGAGAGAGAGAGAGAGAAAGCACAGCGACGCTCTTCTCTTTCAGCCTTTTTTATTTTCCCTCGCTGTTCCTTTACAAAATGAACTTATTTACAGTAATCAGAATATCTCTTCTGTTTGGGATTTAATCCCCATGTCAGGGGTCTGAGGAAAACATTGAAGTTGAAGAAAAATGTTTTACTCACAGACCTTGAGTTCTTGAATCAAGTTTGAACATTTGATTTCACTTCATCACCCCTTTATTGTCTTTATTGTGGATTTGCAAGTAAGTCATTTGTAAGTTGTTTTGATTAAATATGGTGGCTGAATTAATAAATGGAATTAATCATGTAAAGTAGCTTACAGTGCATAAAGGTGACTTTTAAAATTATTAGCAGATAAAAGTAACAAATAAAATCCATTTGAAATAAGTTATTATTTTTAAAGCAATGTACAATGCCATTCAAAAGATTTTTTTGATGTCTCTTATCTAACCCCAGGCTGCATTTATATATATATATATATATATATAGGTTAAATATGACAATTTCAAATAACTGTCTGTTGTGAAAAATTGTATTTATAATTGTATATAATTTCTGTGATCAAAGCTGAATTTTCATGATTCTTCAGAAATCATTCTAAGATGCTGATTTGCTGCTCAGTTATTCCCTTTATTATGAATGTTGAAAACAGTTGTGCAGCTTCATATTATATAATATTCATATCTATTTTTTTTAGGATTCACTACAAAATATGTCATTGGACCAACTTAAACAAATTGCTTCAGCTTGTTACAATTAATCGGTTTACTTTTTCTTAAATTAAAAAAAAAAAGTTTAACCAAATCAAATTTCTATAGTCAACTGAAATTCACTTTACATTTACATTTACATTTAGTCATTTGGCAGACGCTTTTATCCAAAGCGACTTACAATAGAAGCAATCAGAGCAACAAGAGAGCGACAGTGTATAAGTGCTGAGGCACTTTCAAACAAATATATTTTTACATGATTATATCACAAATGATCACTCATTTTTTATTTATTTATTTGTTTTTACATGCTTTTTAATCAAATATTCAGATAAATGCAATCTAAATTGCACATATTAAGCAATTTATTCACCTTCATAATTTTTTTTGTTAAATGTCACTGAATAACTGAAAAGATGTTGATGTTTGGCTCTTGACCCTTGACTTTTTACCGTTTTTCGCTGGCTGCTGAAACTGTGTTTCTAAAGCACATGTGTTATAGCACAAATTGATAGAGAAACTCTGATCAGATGTATTTGGTTACTTGTTGAAGATGATGGTTCAGTCATCACATCCAGCAACCAATATTATATATGTCTTAGATTAACATCATTTTATTATAGGCCTAGAACATTAATGCATAAAATCTTGTCCTGCCTTGATTTTCAAAAGTTTTTTTCAGTCATTATTCAAAAGTTATTTGGACTCACAGACATCTGCGTATGAATCTCAACAATGGTGACAATCGAGAAAATATTCAGATAAACAAATCAGATAGACAACTCTGGACATCACAAAACAGTCACAAAAAAGTTTTTTTTTTGTTGTTGTTGTTGATTGTCACCACTGTTGAGATTTATGCGCTGCTTCTTGATGTTCGTGTCAAAGACACAGCTCAAAACACTTCCTATATAATGAATGAAAAAGTCTTTATATTTTACAGTCATAACAAGGCATAACAAAATTGCTGCAAATAAAGCACATCTAACAGCTAACATACTTAGACCACAGATTCCTGATGACACCAGTGAACCAAACCAAATTAGATTTTTCTCTTGCAGTTTTTGTTATAACAAATGTGCTTGAAATACACATAGTTATAGAAACCAGAGAAAAGCTGATGTTGGAAAGTCAAAGGGTCAAGAGCCCAACTAAAGCAAACGCGTATCTCCACAACACTGACTTCCAACTTTATTATTTTCAATGACGTTTAACACCAAAATCACATCCTGAAGGTGAAGACTTTGCTTAATATGTACAATTTAGATTTGTATTTATCTTGAAATGTGATTTAAAAATATGTCAAAATGTAGTTTTATAGTGATCATTTGTGATGTAATCATGCATTTGGTTGAAAGCAAATTTGTAGTTTCAGTTGACTATAGAAGTTTGAGTTGGTCAAACCTAATTTTTTCAGTTGAAAAACAGTAAACCAATTACTTGTGACAATTTGAAATACTTTAAGTTGGTCCAATGACACATTTTCCAATGAACTAAATATTTTACTTTAGTTAATAGTTTAGTTACATACATACAAGACGGAAAAAGTAAAATGATTAGGTTGGATCAAGTATAAAATGTTCTTGAGAGTAACGACAAGTTACTGAAAAGTTTGAAAGAACATCATTTATTTGAAATAGAAATCTTTTGTTTGTTATAATCGTCACTTTTGATCAATTTTACATTTATACATTCCTTTTTTAAGAAAAATATAAATGAAAAACTTTTCATTTAAACTTACTTTTCACTATTTAAACTTAATTTTAAACTTTTTTTTTATTTTATGAACAAAAACATTTCGTGATATAATTTTGATGTACATTTTCCATCATAGTGCAATGTCTGATTTTAAAATGCTTTTCAAAGGATGAATTTTGAGATTTTAAGTTTTCAAGTGATATATAATTTCTTATGATTTCTAAAGCGTGATAGAGAAAAAAGCAACAAAGAAAGTCTTTTTGTGACAAAGGACAGAACAGATTTTTAAGGGTGCACTCTTTTCAAAAATTACTTTTCACACAAAAAATATCTATTTAGGAGTCTTAGACCTTTCCAACGATATATAGTTTGTCTTGATTAAATTAGGATTTATTTGTAAAATGGTGAAGTAAACCACAGGTGGGACGGTGACAATTAAGGGGTTAAACCTGATTAGGCTTGGATGTGACTTGGTTGTTATAAATAAATAAAGTTTTAGCATATAGAGTATGAATTGTGAACTCACTCATTCAGACCGAGTTTAGATCAAATATGAATCGTCTCTAATGAACACACGAAGGGCTTTTATCTGTTTCTCGCAATATGAGTTCAGACGCTATTTTCAACAAGAAGTCGTATGGATCACTTTTGTGACAGCCTCAGTCCCTGATCTCTTATAATTCAATTTAAAAGAATGGCCAATTTTGGGATTTTCCAAAAATGTAGTTCCAGAAAAGGCTTTGGATTGACGTGAGGTTGAGTAAATTCATTTTTTGGATAAAGCGTTGCTTTGGGGCTAACTGCAAACTTCAGAAAACTTAACAAGCAGTCCGTGTTCGGTCCGCAACAAACACAAACGAAGCATGAAAAATGAAACGGCGGCAACTTGTCATCTGAGCGAGTTGAGTAAGTGCATTGAGATCGGATGCCTTGAGGTGTGACTGCTTTGCCTTGTGTCTAACAGACAGAACGGGAGAGAGAGCGCAAGAGCGAGCGAGAGAGAAAGGTCTCTGATGTGTGCAGCATAATGCCGTTTATTGTTGTGATTAGTATTAGCTCTCTGATTCAACCCTGATGAAAGCAGCGGGCAGCGCGCCAGCGAATATGTACATGAAATGAATAAGAGAGACTGATGTGTGCGTGTGTGTGTGTGTGTGTGTGTGTGTGTGTGTGTGTGTGTGTGTGTGTGTGTGTGTGTGTGTGTGTGTGTGTGTGTGTGTTTGTACCCTGATTCGCAAAGGGAGCGTGTGTGTGTGCGTTTGGTAAATGGCAGTCTGATCACATGATGGCCTATGGCAGCCCCTAACAAACCGTGTAGGCGCCAGCGGGAGGGGGGGGAAATGGGGCACTCGAGGATGGGGGGGGGTGCTGACTCGGGTCACATGACAAATAAAGTTTCAAGCCAAACTCCTTCACTTCAAACAATAGAGTATTAATGTTGATGACACATGATCTGAGCAGAGGCAATGGACGCGTGTGCGCTTGCGTGTGTGTGCTTTCGTGTGTCGAAAGGCCTCGGTCCTGTGGACACGGACCAGTCTGGCGTCTGCGTGTCATGCTTACACACACACACACACACACACACATACGTAAACTTACGTATATTGCATTCTATAGAGAGGTGGAGTGGAACATTGCAATGCATGCATGACTGTGTCAACGTTCTTTTGCATTGCTCTTATGTCTCCTGTCTGTTAATACAGGTTTACCATTCACCGCTGGTTTGTTAAGCCAATTTCCTAATCGTCTTTCAGCATGACAGACACAAAAAAGCACACAAACAACTGTAATTGCACAATTATACCGAGAAAACAAAATCCAGCGCATACTGAGCAGCATATCAAGCTAATTTGTAATAAATCCATCTGATGCGTGTATTGTTTGCGGGATTGTTGTGGCGTGTTTTCATATTAGCGAGCTGGAATCTTTTTGCAGCATCTGTGCAGGACTGATGTCTAAGTCCGCTACTGAGTAGCTTTCGGTTCACACATTTGAGCTGTTTACTCCACGACTGATCTTGGAAGACGTTGTTAAAAAAAAAAAAAGTGTCCCCATGATTGTGAAACACAGTTTGAGCCCTTTAGACATTGCAGTGTCATTCCAGTTGAGCAAGCCACAGTGAGAAAAACTGTTTGTAACACACCGTCTTAAACCTTGATATTAACGTGCTGATGCAAATGCAAAATTGCAAAATGTGGACTAATTTAATGTTGATTTAAACATCTGCATGCCATAAAAATGTAAAGCATCTGTTTTTAAGCTCCATTTGTGGCCATTTGGCCTGAGTTGATACCAATAAATGTTACATTTAATGTATTTTATAATGTAATTTAACGCTGTGATGGCTAAGCAATTGTTTAGCACTCATTATTCCAGTCAATCGATCAATCAATAAAGTTTTAGCAAAAGTGAATCTATATTGACTGGTGCTGGCACAACTGAGGTGACGATTCTTTGTCATTTTTTATTTTTTCTAAAACTCTTATCAGTTGGTATTCCATATCGTTTAATAAAGGCTAAATAATAATGGTAACACTTTACAATGTTTCATTAGTTAAACATTAGTTAATGTATTAACTAACATGAACTAACCATGAGCAATACATTTGTTACTGTATTTGCTACACTGCAAAAAATGCTTTTCTTACTTAGATTTTGTGTCTTCTTTCCAGCCAAAATATCTAAAAAATCTTAAATCAAGGAGGATTTTCTAGACAAGTAAAAATTATTGTCTTGTTTTCAGAAAAAAAAGTCCAAATTAAGTGAGTTTTTGCTTAAAACGAGCAAAATAATCTGCCAATGGGGTGAGAAAATTAATCTTATTTCAAGATGAAAGATTTTTCTCACCCCATTGGCAGATCATTTTGCTCGTTTTAAGCAAAAACTCACTTAATTTTGACTTTTTTTCCTGAAAACAAGACAATAAGTTTTACTTGTCTAGAAAATCCTCCTTGATTTAAGATTTTTTAAGACATTTTGGCTGGAAACAAGACAAAAAATCTAAGTAAGAAAAGCATTTTTTGCAGTGTAATCTTCATTACCGTTAGTTAATGAAAATACGGTTGTTCATTGTTTGTTAGTTCACAGTGCACTAATGTTAACAAGATTTGAATAATGTATTAGTAAATGTTAAAATGAACTAACAAAGATTAATAAATGCTGTATAAGTACAGTTTCATGTTAACAAATGTAGTTAACTAATGAACCTTATTGTAAAGTGTTACTATAGTAATAAGTAAATCAATAAATCTTTGAAAAGCAAAGTGATTTCTCACACATCATTCTGCATATCCGCCAAAATAGCTCATCTGAGAGTTTGTGTAACAGGCCAAAAACATTGAGCGCTCTAATTAAACTTTTTCTCTGCATAGAACAATATTGCGATAGACAGAAAGCAGCAGAGGAGAACAGAGCAGTCTTTTGCACTGTATGCTGCTGGATCTTGCAGGCTTGGCTGCGCTGTCATGTCCAATGCTCTTAGTCCATTAATCAGATGGAGGGTGTGAGCTTGTGTCCCAGTGTTTACACAGCAATGGAGTGATCGCTGCCCCCCGGCCACACACAGAGGAGGCTGAAGACGCACTGTGAAATGGGTCTGACATTGGTGTGCGTGCTTGTATGGGATGCTTGAATTGGACAGCGGAAGGGGACAATGCCAGGCTGTGTGCATAAGTGGGAATCAGTAAGAGGTGAGAGAGTTTACTTGTGAATAAAGTCCCTATCTTTGGCCTTTCAGTACTTTCAAGCAACTGCCATTTGCCTCATTACAATGCAACCGAGCAACTTCTTCAAATTTGGTTGTTTTCTAGTGATCGGGTCAAGATTAAACAGCACTTGTTTATGCAACCGCTTCTTCTAGGATAAAAGTACATTCACAATTTTTAAACAGACAAGTGAAGCATGCATCTTCAAGTCATCAAACTAATAAGTAAATCATAGTCACCTAATCCAGTTAATCATAACTCAAGAATAGATATAAATGGTTGAACTACTCTTTCAACTTTGCATCCCATCACTTACCTAAATAGGACATTAGCGTTCTTTGTTGGTCCTTATAAACTGACTGTAACCCTAATCTAATGGTGTCCAATCCTGCTCCTGGAGGACCACCTTGATGCAGAGTTTATCTCCAGTCCTAACTGAATACATCTGAACCAGTTTATAAAGGTTTTTAAACTCACTAGAAACTTTTAGGCAGGTGTGTTGCAGCCGGTTAAAGCTAAACTCTGCAGGCAGTTGACCCTCCAGGAGCAGGATTGGACACCCCTGTCCTAACCGAAAAGTTACTCCTGGGGCCGGTTGCATAAAAGGGTTAGACTAGTCTTAAAAAGTTAGTCAGCTAATGTTTTCTTTAAGTCTGGTCATCATTTTTTTCATTCAGTCAGAGAAAATGTTGATTAGTCTAAGTTGAATCCAAAAAATGAGACTGATAGTTGGTCAAACTAGTATTTAAGACACTGTCTTAACATGCAACTAGACCCTGAAGTGCAATGCATGCTTGATAAGACTGTTAGAACACACCATAACCCGAGCACAGAGTCTTACCTAACCCTAATGTGAGAGGGCAATGATGAATTGATAAGATGGTTATTTTAGTACAGAGTTTGCTGATCCATGAACATGAGTCAAGTGTAATGCTTGAGTCGCTCCAGTGAGGTGTTCAAACTGACAGCAGAGGATCCTGGAGAGCTTCGCTGCCTCTCATTAAGGATGTGTTCACACTTGTAGTTCGGTTCGTTTGGTTAATTTGGTCCGGACCAAAAAGGAAAATGATACATTTGGTCCTGGTCCGCTTAGCGTGGTATTTTTGACAACGAGCCAAAAGATACCGAACCTAAAGCCACAGTGATACGTTCATGAACTGATTGGTCACGTTGAATGACGTATATTTCGTGAAGGAACCACTGATCTACAATAGAGAATATATAGATCAGTGGACAGAACTCACCGAACACCCCAAACAAAGGGAAAATCGGCGCTGCGGGTGTATGACATCAACACACCCATTCACGGATTGGTCTGATGATTGGCGCTTTAAGTCGGATTTGGTCTGCTGGACTAAGCATGCTCATTTTTGCGTGCATATGTTTTATTTTCACCATCTACGAACTCACAAAGAGCTCATACAAGGGACTTTACCTCCTCGTTGCTCTACGTTTGCCCTCTGCTCGTTTTGTTTTGGGTACCACTTGTTCTCTTTGTGAAATTATGTCGCATAGCGTCACATTTTGTCATTACTTCCTGGTTTTGGTTCGTTTAGAATTATTTGGTCCGTGTTGCGTTCATATTTCATTCGAACCGCACCAGAGTTCGTTTGGAAGCGGACCGAGACCTGTCTTTTCAGCGGTCTCACTCCGCTTGTTTGGTGCGCACCAGGGTTCGGATGGCAGCGTTCACACTTACTCAAACAAACCGCACTATTAGAGCAATCGCAATAGGGTTCGTTTTAATCGAACCAAACATGACAAGTGTGAACGCACCCTAATAGTCACCACATCGCTGTTTTTCCATCAGTTTCATCAGCAGCTGTCTTGGTTGCTCATGTCACCTCAACAATTCAACGTAAGGATGACTTCCTGTTGCTTGGATTTATCACTCAGATTTTTTGATTTCCCTTAATCCAGTCAGCAAGCCTTACCTCTTTATACACACGTTAATGTGAAATCATGAAGTACAGCTCGTTTGTTGTTGAAGAAGTTTCATGGGGTAGCAACAGTTGACCGGTACGTGCTCTCGTTGTGTTAATGAAGAGTTTCATACGAGAGGGGAATCCGAACTAGCTGAAGAGGAAATGAATCAACAAGAGGCCAGTCTTACTCAGCAAGTCCTGTAGCCTGCACTGTCCCTCTCTTGTCTCGGTCACTTCTCTCTCCCCTCTTGCCTGCATTCCTTGCAGTTTTGTCCTCCTGCCAAGGAAACTAATCAAAAGCCCTCTACTTTTTCTTTGTAGTTCTGTCTGTCTGTCTCTCTCCCGCTCTCTTTCCATCGCTGACCTCTCGCTGCATATCCACTCTGCAAACTATGGCATTATGCACGCTCCTCCACGAACTCCGCGGCCTGATGTCGTGGCTGGAGTCGGGGCAGTTGGGAGTTGACCCCAGGGCAGCTTTGCTCGTGTGCAGTGGGAGGGTTGAGAGCAGTAAAATGATCTTGTTTCTCCCTCCGTGGTTGTGTACGGATTTTTCCTCCTTTTGCTGTCGGAAGCTGCCCTTCCGACACGATGGACCCATAATCTAATGTTACTTTTCATCTCAGCTTTGAGAACAGCTTTGATATGCTTGCTCAGGGTGACTATTAACTTCCTGGGCTGTAAACTCACAAACAGCCGGAGTATGGTAAGGAGAGTATCACCTAGCATGCATGCATAAATATGCAGTTTTAGGTATTTTGTGGTTGAGACGCTATCACGCTCGCAGACACCCGTGAATCTTCCTATCTCCACGTATCACAAGCCAAATGCACACTTGGTATCATAACCCTAACCCTCTATCATTTCAGATAGTACTTGGATAGAGGCCTGAGAACACCTTATAACACTCCCAACCTGCGATAAAGCCCTGTGGTGCTGCTCGTGTGTCGTGCTGACGAGGGCGAACTCTTATCAGCGACGACGTTCATGTTGGAAAAAAGATGGCATCTAACTGATGCCAATCTTCATGTGCTCTACAAGTAATTTTAATGCAAAACACGAGTATCCTTAGGCACGCGGCGCATCTGCCGACGGCCGGTATTTGCCTTCGTTTGTGCGCACTCGTAGGCTAGAAAATGATCTGCTTGGTGTGTATTTCTCTCCTGAATCAAAGATTAGATGTTGCATATGATCAGAAGGAGAGAGAGAGAGAGAGAGCGAAAGGATGAGCGAAGAGAGAAAAAGAGAGGTGATGTTGAGACACACCATTTGACTCATCATGTAGTTTTTTCGGAGACTGTCATTTCCGACCATTTCACAGATGCATATCAAATTCTGCAATCTGCTTGGTGGAGATAAGGCCCACTAGATGCTGGAGTTGCAACATCCCACTGAGCGAATGAGAGAGCAGACAGGTTTTCATAGTGATTTCCCTGTGAGATAGAGCCTTTCCAGCACCCTCAGCATCACTGATTAGTGCTCTAATCTCACAGAGACTGGCGTCTGCCAGCCCAGCAAGCATATGCACATGGCCCTAGAGTATGTAAGAGTCATAACCATGCTCTTGCTCTGGAGGGAGATGCAGCCATGAATGTCGCCTCGCTGAAAGCCAAAAGTGAAGACTCCCATCTGGAAACTTTTTGTGAAAGTGCTCCATTATTAGGCGACTGCAATGTTTATTTGGTGGGGCCGTTGCAGGTCAGGCTCATTAAAGGTCCGTGAGTTAGATGAGAACTGTTGTTAGGCTTTTTGTTTGTTTGTTTGTGATAAATCTGTGAATATGGTCTTGGAAGCTGGATGCTTAGATTGCAAGTGTGTAGTGGTTCTGCGACTCAAGACATAGGGGGTCTTGAGAGCAGCTCGGATGCTAGACACAACAAAAGCAGAAGTGTGGAAAAACAACGTGGTGTGTTTTGTCTGGAGAGCTTTTTACCTGTGCTGCCTTGCTCTTCTGCATGGCTGAAGAGCCAAAGATGGCTTAAATGAGGGATGGCTGGAAAGCTCCGAGGCAAACCCATTTTGTCAGTTCTCCATGCCATCGAAGAAACGGTGCTTCGTCCCCACCTTCTTTATGTCCAGAGTAGGGTTTTAACGATTCGCTCGTTTTCTCGATGCATCGATTACAAAACCTGACGATACATATGCATCGATCTTGAAAATGGATTTTTGAATCGTGAATCGTTGATTTCGGCTATTAATCGATTTAAAACACTAAGAATCTAATGAATCTTTAAAATCTTGGTTTACACAGGCTAATAAAAAAATATATATATTTCTTTATATTGTTCTTATATATGTATTTCATGCTATGTATAAATGTACATATTTATGTTCTTAATAAAACTTTTACTTTTAGTATCCTATGCTAAACTGGCACAAAGTGTGCTAAATTGTAAGTATAGTGCTGAAGTCCGACTAAAGATGAACTGAAGTATATTTGATTGTGCTAAAGTATATTTCAGATACAATTTAAATCTTGCATTTAAAGACCTTTTTATTCAAAAATAATACAACCCTCAGCAATAGTGACATTAAAACTCATTTTAGGCTTAATATTTAGAAATTCAAATAAAGTGTAATTATAATTTTTATATCAAAGTCTTGAGGGCTGTATTAGCAAATACGTTAATAGATTCGAACTATACCTGGTTTGAAATAAATGTATTTTAAAAATATTACTTTTCACTAGGGTGAATTTCTACATATGCTATATTTCATCCCATAGCATCATTAAACTAACATCTAACAGCGGACAAACAGGTTTTAATTGATTTATTTTGTGCGTTCACTCTCTGACTCAATGTAATTTGCCCCCTGACTAAGCATATAAAGAATTTAGGGGAAGCATTTAAATAACTTAAAGTATGCAGAATCGAATCGTTAATAATCGAATGGCATCGAATTTTATTGTGAATCGTCTCGAATCGAATCGTTCTGAACGTGCAAAAACCGTTCTTGAATCGAATCGAAACCCTATGAATCGTGAATCGATTCGCTGTTTACCCAAAGATTCACAGCCCTAGTCCAGAGTCAATTGGAGAAAGAAAGGTCTCTAAAAATTGCTGTCCTTTTTCAAGCTGGCCCCTGGTCCCACTAATCTCTCTTGGGGACAGACACCAGGTCCTGTCCCTCTGTATCCCCCCACTCCTAACTTCGGCAAGGTGCCAGGCTGGCCTAGATTCACCCTCTCCAGTTACCCTGTGGTGAAAGCACATGGGGTGCGGATGGGGATGGGCCGTCCAGACTAACACTCCCCTGAGCCTGTTCTGGCATTAGCACTTGCCCCCTTTGCTCTGTCAATGGAGGGCTGGATGAATGTGCCTGTTTGTGCACAGACAGTGGGGATGAATTTGTCTGCCTTGGAAAAGAACAGGAAGGCCTGAATGTTGTCGGCCCCAAGAGGACGCGTTGAATGCTAGAGCGTCTCAAGTGGGACATACGAATACTGCTGAAGCTGCTAAATGTTACCTCTCACAGGTGAGAGTGGCCTCAATGCTAGCCTCAATATTGGTCCTTTCAGGAGAAATGCAAATGAGGGCTCACTTTGCTACATAAGGCTGCTTTCAACTCATAGTTTCATAGATGGGAGTTGCTTTGTTGACTTTAGGTAAACATTTGACTATATGTTTTGTTGACTATATGTAAACATTAATAGCTGCAATGCTAACACTGACAAGACAAGCGTTAATGTTAGCACTCAGAGAAGGCCTGGAAATAGATGAAACTGCATCTTCCAGAGTTTAATTTCAATTTTATTTATTAGGATAAACCCCTTGAGATGTACCATCTCGTTTTCGAGGGGGTCCTACAATGCGTCACAATCACAAACATAACAAAAAAAAAAACTCAAATTAACATTACATTCTTAAACAACACCAAACAATAAAACACATAAAAAAAAGCACCACAGCATTAAAGAACTAATAATAAATTAGAAACAAATCATAATGCAAAAACAAATCATAATGCAAAAGACAAAAGCCGATCAGTGAATCAAAATCAATAACATGTACACTCCAAAGTGAAATATGATAATAAAGTTTGCTTAAACCTCTTAAATGATGTAATAGATCGAATATCAACAGGTAAATTATTCCAGTCTATTGGACCTTTAAACATAAAAGCTCGTTTACCAATAGATTTTTTAACACGAGGAACAGAAAAATAAGTCTGAACTGAATGTCTAACTTGATCATTTAAATGAATTCAATTAAAGATAATTTAATTTGTATACACAGTGATCGCTTTAGCTGATTTATATTCATTGTGGATAATCATACACCTTGGCCTTGCATTTAGCATCTTTTGTCTTCTGCGATTTGCTTGCAAAGAGATTTCTTTATTGGCATTTGAAAAATGCTAATGTTAACATTGCTGTTTTGTTTTCTCATACGCTTTAGGGCAAGGAAACAGATAACAGCTGGGAAACTCTAACATCCGACTTTAAATGAAGCACTGCATCAATCCTAGTGAACAATTTTGTGTACTATACAATTCATTATTGAGTATCCACAATGCACTCTGATGTAATGGACACGATGTTTTGTGGAGAGGGATGTTGAGCATAAAAACAACAGAAACGTTATGCATTTCTACCGTGTCAGCTAGAGATCACAAATGCTAACTCGATAGCAAAAAACGTTCGTGAAACAAGCATTTGTGTTGACTTTTGTTTGACAGTGAGTTCAACTGATTATGAGCACATAAATCAAACATGACAAACAAATCATGAGGTTTACTGTATCACCATAACACCGAAGAATCCGCAAAACTGACAAAATTGCAAATGTGTAATTTGTTACAAAGATGTTTATGCAACATCCCAAGACCATCCCAGTGTCCAATTTCTGGTGCATACTGTAATTAAATCAGCCCCTGAATTGTTTGCTTGTTTTTGGAAAAAAGAAAAAAGCTATAGCACTGCATAATGATTGACTCGCCTGTTAGTAGCCGCTTTCCACGTTTAAAAAAGGAAAAGAAATGTGATGCTAGCTATCTCACAGCTTCTGTATGAGCCCCCTCCAAAGAAAGATTCCAGTTCTGGCTTTCTCGGCGTAGAGAAAGGACACAATGCCCCTGTCCCAGGTGGGAACGCCGACCCATTTTCTCACAGAGCGCAGTCAGGACCAGGACCACACCCTCTCACTTTAGACTTTATTTACAGTCAAGCACAGGCCCCTTCTGTAGGGGCTTTTCACTCAACATTAGCAGAAACACTGCTGGTGCCTAGTTTATTTTTATGATCTTTATGTTGTTTCCAGGGCAAATCACAATTTGTCTTTGGAAACTGCATAATACCAAGTTTAGTTCAAATTGAATCAGCAGGAGTGACAGTCTGGTCTAAATAATGTTAGAGATGCACTGCGCACATTTATATTTAATGTTAATAGAACTGGACAAACCAGCAGTAGAGCTTCACACCTCATGATTATGGCCTTACAAAACATTTCATTCTGACACAAGAGTTTAGGAAACCTGGGCTTCACAAAATGTTCAGAATACTTAGCATCTCAACGTTTTCCACATAATTTGCCCCAATATGAAAACCACAAAAAGCAATAAAGGTGGCCCTTAACCAGAGCATTTGTGTGAAACCCTTACTCTCTATTCCTTTTTATCTTTTTCACTTCTCTCTACGTGACACATTTGTCTTTCACTCTTTGAATCTCTGAGCTGTAGCATAAAGTGAAACGCAGTACAGATGTACTGTCTTTGCAAAGCAGACGCGCACGACCAAGTGTGACAAGCAGTCAGCCGTGGACCACTTTAAAAAATGATTGTGCTTCTCCCTGCCTTTCACACCATTTTGACAGATTTTGGGGCTTATTCAAACCTTATAATACAGTACAAGTATTTCCTGCTTAAAGTTTTCAATTCCTGTTTTGCGAGGTTGTGTGTGAGAGAGAAATGTGCTCCGCGGGGCTCAAGGCCAGCAGTATTGATTTGGGAGTACAGTATGAATCAGTGAAGAGAAAGTGAGAAAGCAGGAGTGCAAGAAAGGGCAGCAGAACAAAACAGAAACGGAAAGAAAATGACATCCTGATACCTGCATCTGATCTGGTTTGTTCCTGAAATACGTTTCTTAGAAGCAATCACAGACTCTCTGACCTCTGTTGGCGGTCTTAGCTTCGGAAAGTTTATTTTTATACATAAATTAATCATTTATTGTTATTTTTAGTGCCGTTTGTTAGGTCAAGCATTGCAGTTGCTCATTCACGGAATTGAATAAACCCCCGAACACTGAGTATTTTTGTTTTACAGGTATGAAGGCGACCTCAAAGCGGACTAAAGAAAAATGTATACGCAATCAGACTTACAGACTTGAACACCTCATGGTTTCTTCCAGTGCATTGTCTCATCAGCATGTCATTCAAAGTGAAACCTAAGTGGGTCAGATAGTGGTACTTTTGTAACTTTCCCTTTCGCCCTTTACGCAGGTTTCACGCAATTGCCTTATATACATGAGCAAGAGGGATAACAGTAAAAGGTAGCGAGGAGCTAGAGTTTTTACTTGGCTTCAGCATGAGAGACCAGCTTCCTCCAATTTGCTATTCAGCAAGAAAGGTTAGTGTATTTGTCCAAAAATCCAACACTGAAAACGCTTCCATTTTGCTTTGTTTTAAATTACAGATCAGATTATCATCTCAACAACCTGAGTCCATTTGCAAAATAAACATGAACTTTAGACTTTAATGTTTGGTTTGAAGTTGGCATGAAATGAAAATTCTATTTATTCCATCTATGATTCATCCATGTATAAGTGTCATGATTCCATTAACCCTTACCTAACAGTCTGCTCTACCTCTCTATAATACATAACACTCGGTAACACTTTATTTTAAGGTGTCCATAATACAGAGTAATGACCTAGTGAAGCACTCAGTAGTAGCCGTTGTATTTACATGAAACAAAATGTACTTACCATGTAACTAAGTTATGGAACAGACTGTACTTAGTGTAATAGGCAGCTACTGTTACACATATGTAATAGACAGTGTCTGTTACACAGCTAGCTACTTATCTGAACTATACACCTTATCCAGCTGCACCTCAGTTTGATTTAAGCCACCAGTTTACAGCTTAAATACATGTAACACCTTTCTAATTACATTGAAATTACAGAATATTACACAGGCTTAAGCTACTTAAAATAAAGTGTATCAGGATTGTACTTAAGTGTACAGTAGCTGTGTAACAGACTCAGAGTCAGTTACATATGTGTAACAGTAGCTGCCTATTACATCTACATAATTACAAACTAAGTACAGGCTGATCCATAACCTAGTTACATGGCAAGTACATTTTGTTTCATGTAAGTACCGTGGCTACTATTAAGTACTTAATTAGGTAATTACTCTGTATTATAGATACCTTAAAATAAAGTGTTACCTAAAACTCTAATGAGCGTTAGTTAACATGTAGTTACTTATGGTTAGTAGAATGTCTAAAGTGGAAAGTTTTAATTATTTATTATTAAATTTATTATAAAAACCTCATTTTAATATATACTCAACCAGATCGGCTGATTTTATCTCTCTAAATGTCGTTCTGCTTTTGAATTTGCCGCCCCAAATGATTGGAATGTACTACAAAAAATACTGAAGTTAAAATTTGTGCATCCTACATTTTTATAAATTTTGTTTTATGTGTGTTTCTTCATCACGTGTTTTATGTGTGTCATCTTTGTATAGTTTTCTTAAGTGTTTGCATGTCTCCCAGGGGATATTATAATATTTCCCCTGCTAGGCTGTTATTGTAAATAAGAACTTGTTCTTAATTAACTTGCCTGGTTAAATAAAGGTTAAATGAAAAATAATCAAACTTTTTTTTGTTGTTGTTGTTGAAATGACCTACTTCAAATTTGCTTATGCGATCAGTGACCAAGAAACAATGACATAATAATTTGAATCCCAGATTTGCGGTCTCATTTGGACCCCAATGTATGTATTTTTACGTGTGTGTGTGTGTGTGTGTGTGTGTGTGTGTGTGTTTATGAATGTGTCTCTTGGGGGAGAAACAATGGCTGTAACCCTCCTACTTACTTTTCTCAGGCTATTGAACATAGTTACCGTTACTCCACCCCTTGCTTGGCATTTCACTACCAAGGGACCATATTTCTATGAATTTATGTCAGACCCGAAAGAGGAAGTTCAGCTAATTATACCTAACCAATGCGATGTGTGATTTGCGTGCGTGTGTGTGTTTGTGTAGGTGAGCGTGTGTCTGTGTGATCTGGGATGCCCCATCATCATCAGAAAGAGCTGTGACCTTTGCGGCGGTTCCAACCGAGAGCCCAAGAGTGAAAAGGTTGTCCTTCCTCTTTCTGTCTCTAGTGTCTATCTGTAATAAAACGCAGCGGAGGTCGGGGTCACTTCGCTGTTTGTGTTTTTAAATTTGGTTCAATCTAGTGAAATTGTTTACATCTAAAGCAAACATGCTCGGTCGCAGAACGAGGACAGGCGTTGCAGAAAGCATTCCGTTTCAAACACGTTTAAACGTTTTATTCCGGAGACAATGAAAGTGCCTAAGGAATGAGCTAAATTCCTTTCTCTCTTCGTAGGATATGACTCCTTACTTCCTTGGCGGGGTGCAGAAACATTGACCGAAAAAAGAGCCACGGAGAAAACGAGAAAGAACAAAAGAGAAAGGGAGGGCACGCCGTGTTTAGCTGGAGCATGTTTGTGTGAGGTCAAGCGTCTGACCCCGCGCATTGCTAGAGACCCGCGGTTGAACCGCTCTCCTCGCTTCTTTGCGCTTTCATCTTTAGCTCCATAACTCGAGCCTGTGTGCGCGCGGCCCCCGCCACCTTTTGATTCCTTTAATTCAATTTAATACATAAACAAATACATGAAGGGCAGGAGAGCGAGATGAAGGGAAGGATGAGAGGATGAAAAGAAGAGGAGACTCGTCTTGATTGTAGCTCATAAAGCTCTCGTGGCTCGCAGACGAGAGGCCACCATGCTGTTTCTAAAGCCGCAGTCATAAGTCTCCGTGCTTTCATTCTGCCGTACTATATAACCGTGCCGTTAAAAGATCCGACGACTTTTAACTCATCATGTAGGCGTCTTAATTTAGAAGTAAAATATTGTTGTTATTGTAGAATACTCTTCACGGACGTAGATCTTACCTTGCCTCCAAGTGTCACGTTAATCTTAGGCGATATTGTCCCGTGCGGCCATTTGTATTCGAAAACACTGTCTGCATACTTTCTAAATAAGTGCTTCATACAAATAAGTCATAAGGAATGTGTGCAGAGTGAATATGATTCAGACATGCTTCTCTAATCCGTCGTGTTGGCCTCATGTGGTAGACATATTTTATTTTATATATTTCAGACATGTTTCCACAAAATGTTTATCACTTACTATATAGTTGGGAAGTAGGTATGCATTTAACCCCTTTGCTCCAAGCGGGATTTGTGCTAGCAAGGACATACACGGATGCACACAAAAGTTTGGGATCAGTAAGATTTTTAATGTTTTTTAAAGAAGTCTCTTCTGCTCATCAAGGCAGCATTTATTTGATCAAAAATACAGGAAAAAACAGTAATATTGCAAAATGTTATTACAATATAAAATAATGTTTTTTACTTCAATATACTTCAAAATATAATTTATTCCTTTGATGCAAAGCCAAATTTCCATCAGCCATTACTCCAGTCTTAAGCGTCACATGATCCTTCAGAAATCAAGATGCTGATTTATTATTAGAGTTATCAGTGTTTTTTGGAACCTGTGATTCTTTTTTTCAAGATTGTTTGAAGAATAACAAGTTAAAAAAGCATTTATTCAAAATACAACAATGTAAATCTGTGCTATCATTTTTTGTTTTTTATTAATTTAACATATCCTTGGTGAATAAAAGTATTAATTTAAAAAAAAAAAGAAAGAATAAAAATTGACTGACCCCAAACTTTTGAACGGCAGTGTATGTGGACTTTCCATATGCATAGATTACTCACATGGCGTATTATGTTTGCAGTACAACAACAAAGTAAATGGAATACTGTCCTCGACCTGACCTTCTGTTTCCAATGTGATGAATGCACTGTAATTACAGCTATGACATTTAGTAGTCAAAGGTTAAGACCTTTTACAAAATTGAAACGAAAATGCTGGACGCCGCTCATATGTGGGTCAGTAAAGAGTTGCGCCAACTTCTCCTTAAAAAAGTAACTGTTTTATGAGTTGCTGATTTCGTATGAATACATATACGATTTGATTTGTATGAAAACGAACAAAAAAAAAAATAATAATCATGAAGATCAACTAAACACTGAACTAAACCCTCCGTGGGTTGTAAGAAAATGTACAAATGTCTATACATTTGCGACCAATTCATTACAAAAATAAAAAAGTTAAGAATTACTATAATGTCTGTTTGGAAAAAAATACACTCTTAAAAATAAAGGTGCTTCACAATGCCATTGAAGAACCTTTTTTGTCTAAATGGTTCCATAAAGAACCTTTAACAAAACATTTCACAAAAGGTTCTTTGTGGCGAAAGTTCTTCAGATTATAAAAGGTATAAAAGAGATGGATCTTTAAAGAACCTTTGACTGAATGGATCTTGGTGGAACCAAATATGGTTCTTCTATGGCATCGCTGTGAAGAACCTTTTAACCCTTTAACCGTCCCGTCTCTACGTTTACTTCACCATATTTCAAATAAACCCTA
Organism: Cirrhinus molitorella; assembly: GCA_033026305.1. Lineage (NCBI taxonomy): Eukaryota > Metazoa > Chordata > Actinopteri > Cypriniformes > Cyprinidae > Cirrhinus > Cirrhinus molitorella. The sequence continues at coordinate 253,213 of CM065137.1, read as the reverse complement.
ATCTAATCATGATAAACTATATATCGTTGGAAAGGTCTAAGACTCCCAAATTGATATTTTACCACTGTTTTGTGTTACAGATTATGCAGGAAAAGTAATAGATTAATTTATGACAAGAGTGCACCTCAAAAAATGTACTTCATAACAGGAGTTCAGACCTTTTTCACAAAAAGACTTTCTTTGTTGCCCTTTTTCATCATAAGAAATTATAATCACTTGAAGACTTAAAATCTCAAAATTCATCCTTTGAAAACCATTTTAAAATCAGACATTGCATTATCATGGAAATTGTACATCGTTACAAAATGTTTTTGTTTATGAATGATAAAAAAGTACATTTGGATAGTGCATTTTCATGTCTATGTTCACAATAGGGAGTGACAGTTAAAGGGTTAAAGCACCTTTAAAGTTTTTTATTGGGTCAATTTATACATTGACTTGAATAGACACATTCTGTTACTAAAATAATTTTAATCTCCGTATTAAAATTCATCGTTATATGTTTGGGGCAGGCGATATTACACATGCACCTATTATTCTTGCATGATTCCTCTTCCACACGCTATTTTTGATTAATAGTAGTCAGTGTACCATCTATACTGTGCCGTATTTGTTAAGTAAGTAAGGTAGTATTCCACTCCGAACATGGCCAAACACACACATACGTAAGAACAGACCACTTACAGCATATGAAAACACACATGTGGTGACGACGAGGACAAGGACACACGTGGAACCACGCGAACACGCCACTGTGCCTCAGCCCCTGTGCTGAATAAAGCTTCTCTTTTTCCTTCTCCCGTCTCTCTGACGCGGCCCGATCCCATTATTATTTTGGGGAAGACAGCTAGTTCCCTCAGGAGTGCCCTGTTTGAGTCCGTTGGATGTTTCATGCTCTGGGAGCCTGGCCAAAGAGAACAACACACACACATTCACACACATACCTCCACACGCACACAAACAGAAAAGCCCAGTGGCATCTATAACTGGCAAACACACAGCAGGAATGCAGCTGAGCAGTTACAGTCATGGGCTATTGCTACAAACACTGCGAACACAGGTTTTTCATCGGTGAGCCGGAATATTGTGCATTTATAAAAGGCTTAGGAGAGATTATCTGCTCACTTTTTGAAAATACGTATCTTTGTAGATGAACAAAAATAGTCATTTTTGATCTATATTTTTTGTCTTTTTTAGGTATATTGTGTTATGTCATCTAAGTATTAGATTAGTATTTTCTCAGACATTTCATATTAATTTCTAATGAGGAATAAAATAGTAACAAGTTAGGCATTTGTCGACGTACAGTGGGGTTATAGAGCTATAAAAATGTCTATTAAAAAGTAATAGATAATATCATTTGTCTTTAAAATATTTTATATGTGATAAAAACACATTTTTAGCTTAACTTTTGACACCCAGTGTTGTTTTGGGCCTACTGACATTCTTTGTCTGGACAAAAACACTTAAAGTGTTATGTTTTTTGTATCCTGCCGCAGTAGAACGTAAGTTTTAAAGGTTTGAAACAACATGAAGGTGGCAAATTCAACAGGAATTAGTTTCCCAATTTGTTCAACAGAAGCTGTTTGTCTCATGCACAAAAAAGTGTTTTCTTCAAGTTTACCACATTTGATGTGCTCAGTCAATGTGATCAATGTTTATATGTGAATCAAATCCTAAATTAAATCGAATTAAATCACCAGAAGACAATCTCTCAATTCATGTGGGCAACTTTTACGATGATTTTCTGTACTTTTTTTGAGTCACGAACTCAAAAAACCCTAACCCATGAACGTTTTAGTGGAGGGACAGAGATCTCTTTTGTTAAATTAAAAAAGTTTTAATTTGTGTTTTGTAGATGAACGGAAATCGTATGTGTTTGGAATAAAATTAGGCTGAGTAAATGCTGACGGTAGTTTTATTTCGGGGTATCCTTGGCATTTAAGAAAAGCTTCCTTTTAGCAAACACTGAATATTACTCAAGTCCCTGATAGATGGATCTCAATAGAACTCAATGAATGAATAGCATGGGTGTGTGATTATTTGGATGGAGGATGGGCATATCTGCACTTGCGCGAGAGTCAGCGTTGACCTGAAGTCGGCCCTTCTCAGCACGGTCTGTGCTGTTGTTGGGTCTCTCTCATTAACTGTTGGCTAGGCTGATGGTTTCCTCAGTCGCCGCACTGGGTTAAATAGCTTGAAAATGAGACCGGGTTAAGAGCTGTTTCCTGCAAGCCTCAGCTGCAAGCACATCTGTGGGAGAAGGCTCCAAACTGCCCCCCACGTGTTTGTTCATGGACTGGACTGATTGCCTTTCCTTCCTCTTCTCCCTCTCTCTCTCTCTCTCTTTTTTTTTTTTTTGGTCTCAATTTCTCTCTCTCTCCCACCAAAAAACTTGCTGTCCTTTTGCTTACTTTTCCTTTGGCTCCAGAAAGACAAGCCAAAAGCAAGGGGGTTGACTAGGCCAGATGAAAAGGAGGACACAGGGACAACCAATTCGTCCATCTAAATGCGTTCTGTACAGTGTGGCTCTTCGCGTTTGCATGTGATTGGAGCCCCTCGTTCGACTCGATGTTTGGAGACTGTTGTCTGGGGCAAACCGAAGCACCCCGGGGGGCTTATGAGCCACAGAGGGCTCCTTCTTCCCCAGACGGACTGCACTTAGCGTGTGCATCTGATATCGCTTACCTTCTAGAGCTCAGCAATGCCTAGGTGAAATTCCCTCTGACACTTAGTATAGGGAACAGCGGCGTATCCGAGCGCTCGGGTGTGTTTGTGTTTGGCCTCGTGCATGTTTTGGCATTTGTCTGCGTTTCTCATATTAAACTACAGTAACTGCGCTGAAACGCGATGCCTCGGGATCGGAAACGTAAACGATCAAACCGGCCTGCGGCCGCAGAAACGTCTCCGTTTAGGAAGAAGGTTGACTTTGCTTTCACATACTGTGAGCAAGGAAGTACTCAGGGAAAAGCTGAAGTATTAAAACTTTATTTCCTTTATTTGTGTAATGGAAAATGATAAAAACGTACAGCTCAGCAACATCGCCTTGGCTAGGATAGGTCAGTGTTTTTTTAATCAATAACAATCAAATAATATTTATAATATAACAATGTGTTCTGAGGAAAGCGAAACAAGAGATAAAGAGTGAAAATAAATTATCATAATAACAATAACGATAATAACAACCTTTATAAACATTTCTTTGCTTGCATGTCGTATCCATAGAGTCCGTTCAGAGGGAATCATGCCCAAGGGGGGTGTATTCCAGCATGTTGGGGGATCAACTTAGTGGTCTTCTCTCTTTCTGTCTTTGACTCGTCGCTTACGCAGAGAGTCAGAGCGAGTCGTTTGCTAGAGAGTTTCCGAGGAGGCCGCTCTCAAAGGAACCGCCACACAGTGAATCTGCAAAGACACATCCTCTCTTTCAGGACAGTACCAAAGTGACTCAGTAAAACGTAACGAAAAGCTAAAAGCAAAGACGGCTCTCTCTCCCTCTGCTCTGTCCGTGAGGGTCCCCAGTGTCTAGAAGGGAGAGGTGCTTTTTAAACGCGCGGCCCGTCCTCTGTACAAGTTGACGTGGTTGTTGATGAGATGACAGCTTCTTCGGCAGTGTCCGAGCAGGAGCGAAACCGACACGAGCCCCTTCGCGTCCCTCGCCTGTGGAATATTTCTGAACGGGAGGGGAGGGGGTACGGAGGAACAAACGCAAAGCCCAGGCGTGGGTCTTCAGTGAGGTTCGGCCCAGACGGGAGAGCGGCTGGAGTGGTGAGGGTGGCTGAATGTGGGGTGAATGGGAGTCGGCGTGGGCAGCATGTGTCCGGAATGGCTGAACGGTGGCAGGTGGCCCATGTGTGGCATGTGGCTTGCCAGAGCGCTGGCGCTGCCAAACGGAGAGGTCTTGTCCTGCATGCACTTGGAGAGCTCCTCGAAACCCTCGCCAGATCGTTTACTCCTCTTGGACTTGCTGGACATCTTTCGGTTGCGTGTTTGGATGCCCTCTTTTTTCATGGTCAGCGGCCTGTTGACCTATAAGAAAAGAGATAGCGCGGGTTAACGATGCGCACAAAGGAACTAGGTCTTAAAGTACATGTTAAACCTGAAAGCTAATTAAATGGTCTTTTGAGAAGACGGCAACAGTAGATGCTGTTCTTTGGAATCTTTATATGTGACCCTGGACCGCAAAACCATAAAAAGTCATAAGGGTGTCGTAAAATTTTTTGAAATTGAGATTCGTTTGAAAGCAGAATAAATAAGCTTTCCGTTGATGGTTTGTTAGGATAGGGCAATAAATACTATCTGAAAATCTGGAATCTAAGGGTGCAAAATTATCAAAATATTGCCTTTAAAGTTGTCTACATGAAGTTCGTAGCAATGCATATTACTAATCAAAAAATAAGTTTTAATATATTTACGGTAGGAACCTTACAAAATGTCTTCAAGGAACATGATCTTCACTTAATATCCTAATATTTTTGGCATAAAAGAAAAATTTATCATTTTGACTCATGCAATGTGTTTTTGGCCTTTGCTACAAATATACCCCAGCGACTTAAGACTGGTTTTGTGCTCCAGGGTCACGTTACAATCTAAAAAAAAAAATTCTAATTTTATTTTGAAGTGTTTTTTTTTTTTATGTTAAGACAGCATATCCTTGTTACCGAAAATGTTCTTCAAAATTCATTGTATGAATTACGCATTTATTAGAATTTTACACAAATTATACATCAAAGTGTATAATGTAGTCTTTTATGCTTTCAGGCTTGAATTTCAAACGAAAACTAGACTTCGAAAAAAAGCAATTCAGCAGCTCAGCTGTCACACAATTCCGTTTTTCTCTTTCCTCCTTTGTTTCGCTTGTTTCATTAAGGTGAAATGTATTTATTCGTCTGCTAAATAGATCGCAGCCAAGCTTAACATTAAAAAGGCTAGTTTCAGACAACTCCGAATTGATAGCCTATAACTGACGCCGTATCTTGAATGGCAGACCCGCCCTGCCGTCCCTCCTGGGAATAACGCCCTCCTTTGAAACAAAGCTGGATTAATCTAAAAAGAAAACGGTCAGCGGGCTCTGTCTGACAGGGAAAGCCGGCTTTGCGTCCCCGGCCTCCGTTTTCCCTCTCTTCAATCGATACAAGCTGTCCGCCCACTTGAGCACTTCGCTGTCACTTTCAGTGTTTGCGACTCTTAATACTCACGTTGTGGAGTTTGTAGTAGAGCCCGCAGGCGTTGCACACCGGGTCACCGTTCCCGTTGCGCCGCCACAGAGTGGTCGTGGTCGTCTGGCAGTTCGCGCAGCAGGTGCCAGCTCGCCTCGCAGCGGACTGTAGACGAGAAAAAAACAAAATATATTCAGTGCTGTGTGCTAAATTAAAACATCCATTAACCAAAACGACAATCTTATGGGCATATAAGACAAAGGCTGTAGCGGGTTTAAAGCGTTGCTATAAATTCTGACTCAATGGATGAGCCGCAAAGTTGCGCGACAACTGTAAAAAGACAGGTCTATAGACCTATTTCTTGGCGGAAGCTTGTTATTATCATTACTGATAACTGTAGCAGTTTCTTTATTTATGTAATAAGATTTTGTCTCTATTGTCTTATTTTTTATTTATTTTTGTTGCATGTCGAATGGACATAACCTTCTTCATTTATACTCTCCACATTGTAATATCAGTATAGGCTTTGGGTTGAATGTATTCGTGATAAGAATCTGATGGGTAAAAAATATTATGACTCACTCACGCTATGTGTACTCTGCACCAGACAGCGTTTCAAAACGATCCGCAAATAACATTAAAGCAAACGCGGCCTAGACATATGCAATCTCTTACAGTGAGTCGCCTCCGTGTTTGGGTTAATTAAATATAGCCTATTGTGTGCATTTAAACACGCTAAATTCAATTTTCCAATTTGTGTCTTGATTAGAAAAAACTGTGCCCGATGAAATTGGCTTTATTCTGACCTGTGTCTAATAAATTCTGCCATATTTCAGGAAATACATGAGACAGATCATTAATTTATAACGTTTCGATACACTGCTCGCCTTGATGCTACGAATCAAACGCTTCAGTGGGCGTGGCGACTGCAAAGCCGGGTCATCAATCCTCTGTTCGCTTTTTTTGTCCATTACGGATCAATTTTTCACACATAATGAGAAACATTTATAGGCATACAAGGCAATTCCCCCGCAGTCCAACACATATAGCATTCGCAGTTTGTGTTCGTTAACGATTTACATAATAATTTCTATTGAGCTTTTGTAAAAAGCGGATCTGAATTAGGCAAAAAAATTAAAAATTAAACAAAACGCAGACGACAACAAAAACACACACATTCCGATACTTCAACTCAGTGCCAGTCGAGCATGACAAACAAGAGAGCAAAGAGTATAAATCCATTTATTTTCCAATCCCTGCCCCAGCCCCTTCACACATAGTGCTCTGATAATCGCTTTACAGTAGATGTCATTCGGGCCTGCCGGGGCCAGAGAAAATTCAGCCGGGTTTGTTGAAGACGGAAACACCCGGGAGCCTGGCTTCCTTATCGGGCCCGGGCAGATATCCGGATAGGAAACAACTGGATGGCCTTTGAACAGCGCTCTGAAAACACTTCAGCCCAAAATGCAAAAGCATGGCCCAGCACACTGACTCCATGGAAAACCCTGTGGCTTTTTTTCACCATGAGAACATATAGAGAAAGAAACTAAAGGGGGGGAAAAAACTAAAATGCTGGAACAGCTATGTTACATCTACCACTACTAAAAATAATAATGATCCCGGTCGTTAGGAATTGCAGTCTTATCATTCATATTTTAATTCCTCTTTGAATATGTCACTCTATTTGTAATTCAGTACAAAGCTCAAGGTTCTCCTGCTGAGCATGTAAGAGTCTCTTCCACAGCACTGGAAATAAGATTCCCTCTGAGACGCTTGTATTTACACTCTGATGGTCACTTAGCCAAGTGAAAATTAAATTATGACACATGGCTGATAGAAAAAGACAGTCTCACTCAATTAAACCGCTTGTTGTGTCTCCAAATGAATCTCTATAATAATATTACATCACGTTTTGAAAGACTGCAAAAATGACTCAATAACAGAGTAAAGAGACAGAGGCAGAGATATAGAGTTTCACCCGCTCAAGGATAAAATAAGATTATGTGAATAGAAAAATGTAGCCATAGATTGTATGCTTTGAAAAGTCATCTGCTTTCATAGAATCCTGATGCTAAAAAAAAAAGGTCACCCTGTCCAGATATTTTATTCCAATGAGATATGATATTTAAATAAAAGCACAAAGCCTTCCTTTTAAGCTGTCCATGAACCGTAGATAAAAAAGGAGATTAATAACCGAGGCGTAATCAAGTTTGACTTTTCACACGTCCTAATTAATGATTCTCAAGGAAACAGTTACATACTCTTGAAATGTTAGTTTTGCTTTTTATCAGTCATCTCAATGCAAAAGGCCATTAAGATAAATCCAAATCCCAAATCAAACAAACAAAAATCTGCCTTTAAACATCTCATCTCATCGAGATTAAACGAGATAATCGCGCTGGCAGCGGTTCTAAAATGGAACCAGAATCATAAGCCAGGCGCACAAAACAAAACCGATGGCATGTGGCTTTCTAAACACCCCCAGAAAAAGTACAACTATATCAAACTGCCAGATCTAAACAGATGCGCTCAGACAATAGCGCGGCAACAGGTTTCTCTCAGTGTGGAGTGGTGATAATTGTACCGGCATGGGCATTGGTATCAGTGACAGTATCAGAACTAGAAGCAATAATGATAGCGGGAACAATGGCAATAGTAGCAGTATTGTAACAGGCAGAGTAGGGGATCACCAGGGGGTGAGGGCGACAAACAATTCCAGGAAGATTATAGGGAAAATATAACTTTCCTGGAATTGTGCTCGGGCTTTCTGCTCGGTGCTGCTATTTAGCCCTCTTTCTCACGTGTGTGGGCAACAGAAAGGATTCTGGAGGGCTCATCGACTCACCAGTCTGCGCTTTGGCTTGATAAGGGGTCGGTTCTGGCCGTTCATCTTGTGGTACAGGCCGCACGCGTTGCAGAGGTAGTGGCCCGTTCCGTCCCGCCGCCACAGCGGGGTGGAGGTGGCTCCGCAGTTCACACATTCACGCCCCTCTGTGCAGAATTCAAGTGGAGGGAAAGCAAAGGGAAATTTATATAATTAAGAGGTTCACACTCCATCTACAATACAGGAACACGGGGTCATGCACAGGCACGGTCTGGGCAAAGAAAAACAACTCCCAAGTTAATTAGACAATATCTAACATGACATCCACACTGGAATCTCTCATCTGTGCTGGATGCATTACGTAACTCATATTGGAATGCGTTTGTGGAAGAAATAATGTTTTTTACACTGCGTGAGCAATACATCCAGGTTCTGCTCTTACAGACCAACCCTTCCATTTTTCTCCTACAGAGAGAGCATTAAAAACAGTATGTTTTTACAGCTACAACATTTTTGTAAACAAGAAAGCAACTAAACGGTGTTAATTCTGCGGTATACGTCCTCACTGCTGTTTATCAGCCAGCTGTCCCGGCTTGTCCTACTCTCAGGTGTCATATCACAGTAAAGCACCCTAACCTGCTGGAAAGGGCCCTGTGCGTTAATTCATATGCTCCTCACTCCCCTGAGCACCTCTCTATTATTCACATTATAATGTGAGATAGTCGCTGTCCCACCCTGACCAGAGAAAAGAATCCGCCCGGACAATGGACGGTCTTTTGAAGTGCATGCGATGTGTTGTAATTCAGTCATTTTCATTCCATTTTCTGTTTAGGCTTGACATGGTTAGAAGTATCACTCGCATTTTAAATGCACTGAAACTTAGGGAGTGTTAGGTGAAAACGGGCCTGCAAATGGCTAATTAGAGGTAAACCTATTTTGGAGATGTGTATTGTAAACTTATGCATATTGTCTTTTCATATCTTGTTAATTTTAAAAATAAAGTCATGTTTGTAGGAATGTTTACAATAATTCTCTGTAGCTAAAGAATGTTTAAAAAAAACTGTTTACTATGCAGTTCAAAATAGTTCAATTCACTCATGCATTTTCAGCACAAAATTGGTTGGCTAAATAAATAAATGCATAAAAGTTAAAACAATGATATTTATAATGAAGAACACTGTATTTGCTGTAAGCACCTAGTTATTGTCCACAGTTCTATTGTAATATAATAATTATTTATATAATAATAATAATTAAATGTAAAGTGTTACAAATAGTAGTTCAACATAAAGTTAGCAGATCGTGCATAAATGAGCACGCAAAAACAGCAGGGTCCTGTCGCCTGTGAAGGCCTGTCCCGCCGGGGTTTTGTTAGTATTGGGGTCGTGGGAGGGCGGAGGGGGGAGTATGTCGTGATTTGTTCAACTGAAGGTATACAGGATATGACTGGAGCCAGCGCGTCGTGACTCCTCAACGTTTTTAAGCGCAATAAAGGCTAAATTTAAAGGGAAACATAGCGTGAGGCAACACGCAGCCCGCCAAAAAAAAAAAAAAAGTAATTAATCTTAAGACCTAACTTAAGAGAGAGAGAGAGAGAGAAAAAAAAACGAATTTTTGCCTGTGTTTTTAATAATACAATAATAATTAAAGCCATAATAATTAAAGCCAAAAGTTCTGTAAAAGCTCAAGTTTTCACTTCATTTTATTTTTAATTTTATGCAAGCCTTTTTTCCTATTTGTTCTCTTCTTCATTCGTTGACTGGATCCCTTGCAATACTTTTATCATAATGTTATAATGTTAGACATATGCTTCTTCAACTTTATAATTTATTGATTTTATCTGAATTACTGAATTTACTGGTAATTAAATTCGACCTGGCGAAAAATGCAATTAATTTAAAAACACGTTATAACTTTGGTACTTCGTTTGATTTATATAAGGCTATACATTAAAAACATCGATTTTATTTTTGTGTTTTTATTATTATTGTGTTGGATTTGGTTAATAGTAGGCTAGTGGTTTTATGTCTTTTAAAGGGAATGGCACCTTCTAGTTGTATTTTGGTGTGGCATTTTTAAGAGCTGCTGAAACTTGTCGCGTGTCATAATTTCAAAACTGAGGTTTAGAAGGGGCCTCGAGGCAGATTCTTAAAATGGCGGTCAATCCATCTAATTAAACAAAAATACGTAAACTAGGCTATACATACAACTTAAACGTTGGGTCTACGAAAATAAAATCTGCGATTGTGAAAAAATTGATTTTATTTTTAAACTTTATCCTACGCAAAATCCTACACATATAGGCATTTTTTGTTCTTTATAAATATTACATTTGGACAATGTAAAAAATGCGTTTTAAAATGCTCCCTAAGCCAATGTTTAAGCTCTAAACATGCCTGTTTAGGTTACTCTTCACTTCATGGTCGAGCCAGAGCTAATGAAACTCACCTGAGCACGACCGCGTCTTGCTTTTGCATTTAGGTGTGAAGCTTGAAGCGGATCCACTGAGGAGGGTACCGGGATGAAACAGACCTCCGCCGTACTCGTGTGGCGTGGGCAGAGAGTACGTTGGGTAGGTTGGGATGGGGTGATGCGTGGACGGTGTTTGAGCGCTCATAGCCAGGCTTCCCCGAAGAGGACTACATCCCTCCATTTTCATCCCATCGGCGATGGACACTTGGTACTTGATGGATTCCTTCTCATCCATTCTTGCACTGGCGGAGGTCGGAGAAGAAGGGCCCGGGTCCGGAGAGACGTCTTTCGGTGGAGTTGGGGGGAAATTGTAGAGGGGATGTGGGCTGGAGTGGGTTGCGGATGTGAGGGAGGAGACGGGAGCGGTGCTGGAGCTGCTGCTACACGGGTAACCGGCGCTGGCGGGGTGCAGGCCAGGCTTGCTGAAGTGACTGACCGCCCAGGCGTTGTGGTGGGCGGCGGAGAGCGCTGCCTTCCCGCTGTCCAGCCAAGGAATACCGGGGCTGTGTATGAGGTGCGGCCGGCAGACCTGACTTCCCGTGAGACGAGCTGAGGAATTTAAGACAGAAACGAACATAAGGCTCTATTCAAAATGAACAGCATCAGCAAAAATGTCTATTTCCTCTGCTCTTTGTTTTTTTGCCAAAACACCAGTTTGTTTCAAAAACCAACGTGTAATGTTCACTCTCACCTGTTGACTCCGTACTCGAACAATACAAACTTGACATTGAGATAAAATAAAACTATCCTAAATGTCAATTATGCAACACAGACAGAAAAACTCAGCTGACGATTTACCCTACGGTCCAGTGTTTGTTCAAACGCCACGCTAACACTTATTTTTCATAGTCTCGACGCGATTTTGTCACAAAAACGCACTTACTCCTAAGAAACAGACGTGCAATCTCCTTACAAAAGGGACGACAACTTTAAACGAAGCCTTCTCACTGCAGCCTGTTGTTCGCACAAATTACACACTTGAACTAAGAAGTTCATCAGGAATTTTTCGTTTTGATTTGGCATCCGGGAAGTGCCTTGATCCCCCTCTCTCTCTCCCTGACACGAACTTCCCTTTCCTCATCAAGTCATTCGCTAGACATTTTCTTTTTCTTCTTATCTTTGGATTTCAACGCGCACCTCTTGGAGATGACAGTTCACGCCGCAGAGAAGAAATCCGATATCTAACATTTTTTACACATTTTTGTCATCCTTCGTCTCAGCTAATTTGTAACTGCCAGGCACACAGTCCTAGGCATATTATAGTTTTGTGTAAAACAACAACAAAATAACTTAAAGGAGCATATTATTATTAAAGCGTCGAGACGTCTTAGCCATAAGACAGTCGCGTATATAGGCCGCACTACGTTTCGCTTCAAAGCCCGTGAGTTTAAAAGTGATCGAAATCTTTCGGTTTTACACGCACAACAATGTTATACTAAAGATTTACTGGTTTTATATATAGCCAACTGGCCCAAATGGACATAAATGATGTCAACAATGTCGTTTATTTACTACACCCTTTTAAACACACGAGTACAACCAAAGAACTCCGTAAACAAAATATATTTTTCTCCAGAAATATAAACAAGATTTAACATTTAACATTAAATATAAATAAATATAAAATTATTTAGCAGTAGCAGTAACAATAGGCCTACTATTCCAAACAGCCCCACAAATGAGTTCACATTCAGTACTTAGTGTTAAATAGCCTAAATAAACATTGGTATTATATAATCAGTATTATATAATTTATACACATTTTGCTTCGTGCTAAATGTAAATAGTAACTGAAATATGTCTTGGAAATTACATAATGACATCATGCATTAAAAGACATATTCTGTCATCAAAATATTAGGAGAGAAATTTGACGTGAAGAATCATCTTACCGTGCGCTTGTCCGTATGATACTCTAGCCCGAGAATTGGGGTAGTAAGGGTTCCCCTGCGAGTCCAAATGATTCAAGAACACATCCACCTCGTCCGGGGGCAGAAGAGGGGCCATTGGCTCCATGTAATTGTGTGTAAGCCCGTGATGATGGGACTCTGGGTGCTGGCCGTTGAGTACCGCATGATGATGGGCCATCCACCGAGACTGATCGGCCGCAACCTCCATGACTAAAATGGTCCGCGCTTCGAAAATGTTTCGAAAAGTTCTGAGTGCGAGAACCTTCTGGACACTAACAGACCCAGGAGCGCCACTACGGTCCTTTAGATTATTAAAATATGCGTCGCTTGCTTACTGCTTCAGTTGGGGATGCCCTGTTCCCTTTTCGCACATGCCCTTATTTTTTGCTTTCAACAGTGCTCAGGAACACCTGTAGGAACACAACAAACAGATGCATATCAGTTTTGTAACGTCAAATACATTGCACGACTTAAGATCTAAATATCTTTGTGAAGTCTAATTTCGTACAATCTGAACTTTGTCAAAATACAGGCTGTAACGTTTTTAAAAAAATAAAAAAGTCGCTGCATTGCATTCAGCCGTGCGTATTTCACTATTGAACTATTGGAAAGTAGCCTACTCACGGCGCAAAGTAGCATTTCAGCACTCCAATCCTCTGTTTATTTTTCCCGTGTTATTCCTGTACAAAGAATGTTAATCCTCAAGATGTCTGCTGACATTCGCAATTCGCCACTGGTTTAAATTGTCCACAGCCCAATTGTTAAACTCTCCCTAAAACACTGCGGCTGTCTGAAGCGGAGAGAAGTCTCATTAATGAATTGTGCCTGTGTACTGTCGGAACTGGCGCCAGTAGATTCCATATCTTACGAACATGGGCGGGGTCACGGGCTGGCAGTGATCGCTCTGTTAACCAATAGCAGATCGTGCTGACTTCCATTGGCTCCGACATCATGCTTTCCGAACTGCCACGGCGACTATCGGCCTAGTGCTCCACATTCAGAGAGCTGAGAGACTTGTCATTCAGCGGAGCAATTTAATGAGATCTTTTATACCTTTCTTAGAGTTTCACGTTGATGTGGTGCGAGACTGTTGTCTTTTTACTCAAAACCGAAAGAGCGCAGAATGGCCTGAAATTATGAATGTAAAAGCAAAGTCTTATATACGTCCTCAGCGTGTTTATCAAGACAAAAACAAATTAAACTAGTTATATTTTTAATCGAATCATAATATTAACCGACATAGATTAGACCAGGCCTGCTTTTATTTTATAGCTACAGACAGTGCCAATCAGCAATTACTTGAATGTTCTGTATTGCTATCGTAAATAAACTGATTTATTGCTCTTATCATAAACTTATCTTAAAGAATTTATTAATGCGATTAGACCATGTTGCCTGACCATTAACATTTGCTTAAAACAACAAAACCTGTATCAGTAAAGTGTCACATGCGATGTATGCCTAATGCAAACAAACACAATTCCTAGCACCTCAGGCATTAATTGGGGAGGAGTATTTTATGGTCTCTAAATTGGGGGCTATTGTTCTTGCGCGTCTAATTGTTTTAAATTAGTTGTCACCACATTCTTCTTGTGAAAACACTGTCTTTGTATGCTGTTTCAAGCGATCAAACGTCACTTTACATATTAATAGCGGGCCCGTCTCTCGGTGGTGCCGACAGGTCGCATGGGCAGGTCCAAAAAAGGCCAATTGGTGGCCATTAGGGCAGCTTCGTTGATTCTTGCTTACAATTATCTCGTGGCAAAACAAGCAGCAGGCTCGCCCACCGCAGGCAGAAAGACAGAACGTCGCCAATTAGCTTGATAAGCGTTTAGATAAACTGCGTGAATACAGGTTAGCCTGCTGAACACCTCATTTGCATAGGGGCTTTAATAAATTGTTTCAGCTTTCACCCATCAATAGTACATTAGTTTGTATATCCTATTAAGTCAACAAAGGTTATATTTTCTATTCCACACGTTTTAAATTTAAAGGTAATAACGCAGCGGAAACTTCAATTCAGTTGAACATCTATTGAACATACCAATCCTCTTGACTGTTTCTAAAATGCAAAACATGTAATATATTGGAAATAACAACGCACTCCTTTGGATCACTGCTTCTCACCTTTGGTAGCTCTCGTGGCCTCTAACTGCTTGTAGCAGCGCTTTGTGTATATTAATTATTCATTTAGGTTGTCTGGTTGGATCAATCAAAGAGAACACAAGATAGACTTGTCTACCAGGGTGCTGCAGCTCGTTCATCACTTTTTTTTAGAAAGACTTTTGTGGTAATTTTGTTTTCTTAATGGACTACAGTCACTAAAAATAAAGGTTCTTTATTGGCATCAGTGGTTCTGTGAAAAACCTTGAACATCCATGGAAAGTTTCAAATGCAGAAAAAAATATTTTTAGTAAAAAAAAAAAAAATTGATTTTCACAATGTTTTTTTTAGGAAAATTACAATGAAGGGTTATTTGGGGAACCAAAAATGGCTCTTCTATGGCATCACTGCAAAAACACCCTTTTGGAATCTTTATCTTTTTAAGCGTGTCCAGATAAGAAATTACTCATTTTGTGTATTGCAACATTTGAAACTTTGAAATAATGGTGTGTCTATCTTATAATATGTATTTTGTATTATTATTATTTAAAGCAGAAGTTTTAGTCTGCGTGCTCTCCTCTGAAGCAATAATGATTGACATGCAATAATTGGAGCGCAGCTCAGAGCCCCTACCGGCCGCCACTCTGACGCCGTGACTTGACGTCACAGTATCTCGGTAAAGGAGGAGAAAAAATAATAGATGGGCTACAAAGACTTTTTCAAAGCTATTTACAATTAGAATGTAATGCACTCAGCTTTGAGGACTTGTTTTAGGCATTGTGTGTTTTCATCTAACCATATAACCAGTTGCATTCAAAAAATCTCTCTGTGAAAATGAGAGTTTTGGTCCGGCTGAAGAGTAAATAATCAATTTGGGCACTATTGCAACAATGAGCACTTAAACCACAAAACTTCTGTCAACGCTGGTTGTATAAAGATGTTCAAACAAGCTCTGTGGCCTTATTGTGACAATATCAGATGCTTTAAATCCCTTTTTAACACACTGGATTCTGGCCAGGGGCTCTACACAGCACAAAAAGCCCTGGCAGCCAGAAGCCAACAAATTAGAATGTACAGGATAATATGACGCTTGGTTTTGCAGTGTAATGATCCGTTTTACGCACAGTCTTGCATCAAAAAGGTGCAATACCAGATTATGCAGACATGGGCTAAATAAAAATAGTAGAAACTATCACACTGTCATAACTGTGCTAGTAATCGAACGTAATAAATATAAAGTCTTTACAGAGGCGACGTGTGGCATACTTTAAACACAGGCCTACCACGTCTGATCCTCCTCTGCCCTTAATATTAAAGTGAAAACATAAAAAAACGAATTATCTGAAATACAAATATTAACAATTTAATTGCTTTATTTTTATCAGCAGTTGTTGTTAATTATTTAGAAAAACTCAAAAAATCTGTGCAGCATTTAACCATGAAAAGTATGTTTTTTGGCTCTAGCCATGTCATCCCAATCACTTTTGGCTCTAATAACGGCCCTTGGTTCAGCTCACCTAGGGCTAAATATTCTTTAGAGAATACCTGAACTAAATACCTGTGGTAATCCAGTTGCTCTCGATGTTAGAACAAAAGAGACTGTCCTTTTAGGGACTTAGCATTTAAGGCTGGGGGTGTTACCAAAGCGATTCCCCCGGCTGAGGACTCTAACTCACTCTTCTTTAAATGCGTCGGTGCAGATTCAGACTTTATTTCTTACGTAACGCAGGCTGTGTCGTCCACCGTGTGTGACTGTGACGACGACGTCACGCTCGTGATGTCACATTAATTCGCTTTAAATTAATTGCGTCAAAAATAATGGCGAGCGCTGGAAACAAGCTCCGCGAAAAATGGAGGCAATCATTCCCTTAATTAACAGGTGCCGTGAAATGGCTTTGCCCGTTCGTTCCCTCACCGCGCATTTATCATTCTCCGTGGGGTTAAAAGAGGGCAGGAGGGGGCAGAGAGCGGCGCAGAAGGGTTTGTGAAGATAAGCAGGCACTGGGATATAGGGGGAATGACACAGACCAGCTGAAGCGGTATTGTCCTTTACTCACGGGTAATTAGATTGTGACAGGGCACTCGGGGGCAGGCACAAGCACAGGCAAAGTCACAAGCCTCCTGTCCTCTGCTGAAGCATGGATAACAGGGATTGAAAGCAAAGCGTCTCACCCTCTTTTCATTTCGTCCAACAATCGGCATTATTTTGAAGCAAAGTCTCATATTTGTGCATGCGTTCGCAGTATTAAACGGTGCCTCTAGCTGCGTTTATTCTCACGTGGTGCCGCTTTTTGTCTTTTGCTACTTAATGGGTAAAGTTCTTATTTTGAGTGATAGCGTTAGTTTAGTCGGGAAATTATCCGGTGGCAGTCATAAATCTGAAGAGTGATGACAGCGCGCCCGCCCTCCTTTTGTGGTTGACAGCTCTTGGAGTCAATGATTTAAATAAACAGCACAGGTGGGCTAATGCAAGCGTCCTTGGGGCATTCCAGAGAAAGCCAATTCCTCAACTCAACCACATCACATTAGCTTTCACATGTACAATCATTCAAGAAGAAGAAGGAAAAAAAAAAAAAAAAACATCATCGTTATGCTCATTTGAAATATTGGCGGAAAATTACTTCATGCGATTTTCTTATGCCATTCAATATCAAAATGTTATCCTCACAATCACAAATTACAACGTGGATTAAATCTGAAATATTCCATATGATATTTATCATGTGCATTATTTTATGCAAGGCATAAAATTGTATTCGTTTCATTAAGAAACGTGCGCATTATGCGGCGTAATTTTGTGGAAATGCATTTTGGGTTGTTTGTTTTGTAGGCAATCTAATTTTTATTTTATAGCATATATACAAAGATAACCGCGGCCGGTGTTACGTATGTTGTTTATAAACTGAAAATGAGTAAATAATAATTTTATATTTGTTGTAATTTTACGCATTAATTAGCACGTGAAAATGTGAAGATGAAGATCTTAATGAAAAACAGTCCTTTTGTTGTTTTCTGTTATAACACAGAATGCCTGCAGTCGTGCAAACTCAAATAACGGATTTAGTAACGACGTGTCTTAATAACAACATGTATTTAATGCATTATTTTTACTATTATTCTACCATACAAAATGTATATTTCAATTTATCGTCTTTTTGTTTTATTATAGGCTAAACCGTTTAAAACTGCCATCAAACTAAATGCAATAAAACGCAGCCCATGCAACATCATAATTAGCCCACCTCAGCAAAACGCGTTAATAATCTCTTCGTCTTCACGCTCTCTGTGTCGAATGATAGCCTACGCAAAACGCATCTTACCAGTGTTTATGGTTAGGCTCTCTCCTCTTGACATTTCGCGAGAGAAACGTGTCCTGGGGCCAATTCCGAGTGGCAGCGTCTTTGAGGGGAGAGTGGCGGTGATTCGTTGTGCTTCGGGCACAGTCTTCTCTAGCTGGCGATGCCAAGCTTTCCAGACAGTCTAGCGTCGTTCCAGAATGCTTTCGCTGAGGATCTTTCTTCAGTGACTTACAGTGCGGTGTAGTGTCTGACACCTCTTGCCTCACTCTTCTCGCTCGCTCGCTCTCTCTCTCGCTCGCCAGAAACAGCGAAACTTAAGGCAGAAAGTAGGGCTGCTGCAACGTAGCCGTGCGTCAACCAATCTTGTCTTCCGGGTCGTGCTTTGATGGTTAAAAGCTGTGCTGAAGCTGTTATGTGTGGTGTTCCCACTCGTATAATTATGAAACAAGACCCAGTCGCTGAGGGCTTGGCGCATAGCTCTTAAATGTTGACCTTCACACAGACAAACGATGCGGAGAGGATTTGCACCTAGGTTTGGCAGACTTCATTTCTGGATATAGCCTATGTAGGATATGTTTTAGGAGTGGAGCGTGATCTGCACATGAAGTATCGCCATTCTCATTTAATCGTCGCGATGTTGCAGATGTGTTTGCTTGAGTGTTGTGAATATGTAAATCTTTACTTTTAATATGAGACGCCTTTGGGCTCCCCATCTTAATGAATTCTATTTTTTTTTTCCTTGATCTTGTCTATAATATGTTGCGGTCGACCTTGCCTTCCCCCAACGCAGCCAGTTGTAACTCTTTCACACATAACACCAACTTTTAAAACATGCAAAGCCTCGGTAAATCTCTGGCACGAGACCGTGGGCTCGCGTGCAGCGGCTCAGGCAGGGCAGGTGCAGCTCCAGCCTCTCGCGCCCGGGTTCCCCCAAGAGTGCACGCGCACAATGAGAGCGCGAGAGGAGTGAACTCTGACAGAATTAATTGCATTATGTAGAATGATCAAAATAACAATGTGCAATGCCAGCTATTGTTTTGCATTCATTCATGGATTCAAAGATTCAAGTCAGTCAAATCAGAAAGTACTCCTTTTGGCTGCCACCGCCATGGTGAAATAGCAGGCCTATGAGATTAGCCTATGATAAAATCGAAATTCTACGAAATCCATGTTTTTTTCTTTTGTCTCGCACTTATCAGTAAGGATGGAATGACAGATTTTAAGAAGACGAGTATTTGGCTACTCATTGACTGAGTTTCCGACAAGTGCAACGTGGACGAGGAGAATCTTTTGTATTGTGTTTATCGGTTGCTATTTGAGTGTTTCAGTTATCTCAGTTATCACTTTGTGAGGATAATGTCATGACACTTGCCATGTCTTTTGATAGTCAACTTAATCATATCTTATTACAAGTACGACAAGAGAATATTCCTGATATACAGCCTGTTTCTTGAATTTGTTAGATGGCCAATCGCGTAGTTTTAGAGAACATTTCTTTAGGTTTCTTTAAGTAACTTTTTGTCCGCCTCACGTTTGTGCCGAGACGAACAAGCCTTAATTGCCCCACGAGATGCAAACTTTAAAGTTAAATGAGGTTAAAAAAAAAAAATCTTAATTGACTTTCTAAATACCCAGTTCATTTTAAATCAAAACGAAGAAAGGGAATATCATTAAAATTAAGAGCATTGTTCTGTAAAGATTAAAATAATTTAAACTAAAACACCACTAATATATATATATATATATAATTTTTATTATTATTATTAGTATTATTATTAGTATTATTATTATTATAAATAAATTAATAAATATGGATTTAGCATGCGCGGATCCTATGAATGCATCTATTGTCATGTTAAAACGTTAAGAGCAGTAGGTGCTGGGTTTACAGGAGCTTTGCAATCTGACCAGAGAAGATGCTCACTCATGATGCGTGCGAGATAAGCGCTTATCAGTCTCGAGCTTGCATCTCCAGCGCATTAAAAAAACCCTGCTTTAGACTAATAAAGGCGACTGCTAAGCTCGCCTGCTCCTTTGCAGCAGCACACTGTGGCAGACACGGTGACATTTCCATTTCACGTTGTCCATCAAAGGCGCAGCAGAGCCGCGCATAGCTGTCTCTGAGTCTGAGTTCTCGCTGCGTCAAAGTGTGCTTGAGAATTCGACTCAATTTCCCCTGAAAAACATTCTGCGAGTTCCTATTTTTGTGGATGCTAAACAGTGACATACACCGATTCTCATAGAAGATAATGCACTTATTTCAGACTTGTAAAATGTTTGTTGCTTTTTTATTTTCAAATTACTTGTTTGGGTTTGTTTCTATTTATAATATTTTCCCTGCATTTTTATATTATTCTCATCATTTTTATGACTTTTTTAAAGGGCTCCGAAGTTATTATTTATATATGCATGCATCAGATGCCAGGGCCCTCTCCTTCCGATTATTACCGGGGGTAATATTTCATCGGCGTGAGGCAATCTTTGTTCTTTGTGAAGATAATAAATGGCCTAATCGTTATCAGCTTACCGCTGGAGGTGTCAGGACCGAGCGAGGCTGGAAACAGGGTCCAAAGTGGCGCTGAATAAATTGGTGTTTCTTATCTCTCTCCCCCAGATTATCGCCGCCTTTTCAAACCGCCACAACAAATACATTCAATGCATCTAATGCATCATTTGAGGGGGAAGATCGCAGGGGTGATAGAGACAGATAGGCTACCCGAAGGAGAAATATTTACACATTTAACGCGTTCGGACCAATATTAGCTGGGCTTTTGAGCGAGTTTATTGGACGGGTCGAGGTACACAAGCTTAACATATCAATGCAGCCATTATCATTCATATTGTAGCGCTACTGTTGATAGGTATCTGCGTGATTATTCTGTCCTGTCATTAGATCTGTTACGTGTTGAATTAGTTGTGAAATTAGCTCGTTTCATCCCAACACTTGTTTTGCCTTCTTTATCCGACGGATATCAGCGCTATCGTTGCCCACCTTTTTCTGCACGTCTTTCTTATGGGAAATAAAATCGATAGTCCTATAAATTAATTGAAAGGCAGACAGCTGAAAACCCTTGGCGCTTTGCAGTAGCCCAGTGTGCAAATTACTAATTACGAAAAACAATAAAAGTTTTAGTTAGATGTAAATGAACAGCAATTTACATAGGCTATGTGACCCTGGACCACATAATCAGTCATAAGTGTCAGTTTTTCAAAATTGAGATTTATATATCATGTGAAAGTTGAATAAATAAGCTTTCCATTGACGTATGATCTGTTATAATAGAACAATATTTGGCCGAGATACAACGATTTGAAAATCTGCAATCTGAGGGTGCAAAAAATAAAAATATTGAGAAAATCGCCTTTAAAGTTGTCCAAATGAAGTTCTTAGCAATGCATATTACTTATCAAAAATTAAGTTTTGATATTTTTACGGTAGGAAATTTACAAAATATCTTAATGGAACATGATATTTACTTAGTATCCTAATGATTTTTGGCATAAAAGAAAAATCAGTCATTTTTACCCATACAATGTGTTTTTGGCTATTGCTACAAATATACCCCAGCAACCCTTTTGTGCTCCAGGGTCACATATAGGCCTAATTACAATCATATAAAGAGCGTGTCACAAACTACAACTTTTGTTCGTGAGAGTCACTTAAAAGAAATACAAATAAGAGCATTTGCCTTTAAAATATCTCTAGGCCTTCAGTCAGAAATCATTTTAGTCGAAATAGGTCCCATCAGTAGATCTAGAGCTACCGTTTAGCGTTGTGTAACTGAATATCAGGCCGTCCATTAGGCTTTAAAACTGCGGCGATCTCGTTTCCTCACTAATGAACGCCTACAAGTTAATTCCATTAAAACGTGTGTCCTGAAAGTGTAGATCATAATAGTCATAATGCACGAGAGGAATTTAAAAATCATCAGTTCAAATTTATTTTCAATTTCCCCGCGCTGACAGAAGACACTAAAAACGGCAACCTACTAAAACAACCGCTGCCTTAATTTTTAGAGTAAATTCAAAGTGATGCCAAAGTTAATTTATTATAGATTTCTGATAAAGAAAATAAAGTTGAAACTTTGAGAGTACACGAAACATTATTGTAACAAAAAAATAGAAATAGGAAACAATGTTATTATAATTAAGGAAACATGTTTTACAGTATACACATTAAAACAAGTTATTTTCATATGAAAGTGTATTTACCAGAGCTAACTGTATTTTTCGTAGTATTGTTATTATTATCAGGCCTCTTGTTATTAATGAATTTAAAATCGGCATTTTAGAAAGTATCTCTACTCAGAGACTATATTGTTTTATTAAATGAACAACTGAGCAGTTAATATGAAGGCTGGCGAGATTGTTTCTAGGCTGGAGTTTGTGCAGAACGTATCTCTGAGCGCCGTTCTAGGCCCATTCTGCGCACAAGAATGGATTTCAATGCTTAACCGTGCTCGAAGTGAATTTTGTTATTTTAGAGAAAAGAGACAGGTTTCCATTTACAATCGAGAGGGGAACGCTGTGCATGTGAGTGACACTTATGACAAAAAGCGCCTTTTCCAATATATACAAACTCCCCTTTTAATAAAGCGGCATCTTCACCGGGCGCGCGCTCTCTGATGGTCTCCACGGCAACTCAGATAACGGAGCAGCCGTTTTCCATATCTGCACCAGAGTCTATTATACCCCAGGATTAGCTCGTTTTCCGAAAAGGTCAAACACAAAGTCATGAAACCTGGTATTTTCAGCCTTCCTGCGAGTCCCTGCATATTCATTCGCATATAACATTCGCTCCACTGTCATTAGATTTAGCTAATTTCATCAGGATAATGGCTTTTGGAACTGAGAAAGACTGTATACATCACCCGTTTTGTGTTGGAAAAATAACACAAAGTAGCTCGCAATGGACGGAATGACTGATTACAGGCATCCAACCCTTTTGTTTAGTGATATAGTGACCTCTAGTGGTCAGATTTAGATGTAAACTCTCACAATACTTTTGGGACCGGATGCGAATTATAGAGGGTTGTAATTAGGATGACATGGTTAAAACAGAAGGCTGAGGGTGTATATGTGTGTGTGTGTGTGTGTGTGTGTGTGTGTATATATATATATATATATGTGTGTGTTATTAATATTTGTTTGTAACGTTTCATTACAACAAAAGTTAGATTAAAGCTGCAGTCTTTACTTTTGCATTACTTTTGCGGCACTTTTTTAAATCTGGGCAGGGCTTTCTTGTCTGTTTTTAATATAAAAAAGTTTGATTCTTACCAAATATAAAAGCCCTTTCACACCAAAATGAAATGAAGTGAATAAGGCTAAGGCTAAAGGAAAATTAAATTGATGTCTGTACAGTGGAACTGTAGGAAAAGAAAGTTCAACACTCTTCAGCAATGAGAAAAAAAACACAAATGTTAGTTCATCTAAAGTAAATTTTGCTTATTAGTACACTGCAAAAATGTTTTTCTTACTTAGATTTGTTGTCTTGTTTCCAGCCAAAATATCTAAAAAAACTTACATCAAGAAGGATTTTTTCTAGACAAGACTTTCTGAAAACAAGTCCAAATTAAGTGTTTTTTGCTTGAAATGAGCAAAATAATCTACCAACGGGGTAAGCAAAATAATCTTGTTTTCTGTTTGAAATAAGAATTTTTGCTTACCCCATTGTTCTAAGCAAAACCTCACTTCATTTTGTCTTTTTTTTTTTCTGAAAACAAGAAAATAATTATTTACTTGTCTAGAAAATCCTTCTTGATTTAAGAATTATTTTGCAATTTTGGCTGGAAACATGACTAAAAATGTAAGTAAGAAAATCATTTGTGCAGTGTATGGTTGAATTGGATCAAAGGTCAGCAGCAAAGACATTGGTTAATAAAATGGGATTAAATACATAAAGGAAACAAAAAGTAACTGGTGTTAGTTTTTTGAAAAAGTAACTCAGATATTTTCTTGGAAATAAAAAAGTAATGCGTTACTTTACTAGTTGCTTGAAAAAAGTAATATTATTACGTAACTTGCATTTCTTGTAATGCGTTACCCCCAACACTGGAGATAATAACCGATCATTAGATTTAAACACCTGTAGCCTTTTTCCTCAGTTGGTCAGTTTTAGACTTGCTGCTTACTCTTAGATGACAATATCTGATGAAGATTCTTATTTGGCCATATATTTGAATGTTCATCTGTGATTCCTAAATACAGTGAATCTCCACAAAGCTGCGGTGACTGACAGCTACCAAAACATTAGATTCATCCGCCGGAGCACAACCCACACATGAAGATAATTCAGCACTTAACTGCAATTGCAGGTGTTCAGACAGAGATGGCGACAAAGAGGCAAAACTTACAGACTGCAGCTTTAAGTTACACTAGCAGAAAGTCACCCTTGCCTGAGGAGTAACCATAGCAACACACTCAACTTTTGAGTAAACATTTCAAAATTTTTGAGTAAACACAATTAATAAATTATAACAAATAAAAACTTAAATATTTAAATTTCATTTTATTTAATATTTAAGTACAGTATACTTAAAAATACTGTTTATGATATTTAATGCTTTAATTTAACCAGATATAAAACATTTAATGCAAAAATACTTAGTACTAATTAGCTATAACACATCAGCACATGCTAAAGTGGTTATCAGAAAGACTCTTAATATATACTTGCATTTAAATTGTCAAAGAACGTGCAGTATATGTAGTCTTCAAATTTTGTTGTCCATCCTCAACCCAACCACAGGCTCTACTCTTTACCACAACGATAACACAACAAATTCAACAAAACAGAAACCTATGTAAACCCTAACATAACACAACATTTAAGTACTAACTACACTGCAAAAAATGCTTTTCTTACTTAGATTTTTTGTCTTGTTTCCAGCCAAAATATCTCAAAAATCTTAAATCAAGGAGGATTTTCTAGACAAGTAAAAATTATTGTCTTGTTTTCAGAAAAAAAAAGTCAAAATTAAGTGAGTTTTTACGAGCAAAATAATCTGCCAATGGGGTGATCTTATTTCAAGATGAAAGATAGATTATTTTTCTTACCCCATTGGCAGATTATTTTGCTCATTTCAAGCAAAAACTCACTTAATTTTGACATATTTTGTCTGAAAACAAGACAATAAGTTTTACTTGTCTAGAAAATCCTTCTTGATTTAAGAATTTTTAGATATTTTTGCTGGAAACAAGACAAAAAATCTAAGTAAGAAAAGCATTTTTTGCAGTATAATGTCTCCCTATGTTAATCTTGTGCGAAAAAACACAAAATAACACTTAATTTCAACATTTATTTTCCATGTCGTCTGATGCAAAGCATGCTGGGAACTAGAAAACTTAATCATTCTAAGTTCAGTTTACTACAACGACATTTTGAGTTTACAGAACTTATTTCAATTAAGTTCAATGAACTTTTCATTTATTTGAGTGAAAATAACTTTCACTGAAATTTAATTTCAGTAAATTTCACTGTTCGGGTTTACAGTGCAGAACAGTGGATGGTCACTTTGTTACAAACACACACACACACACACACACACACACACAAAAACATTAGCATAGAAATGTAAATGTAATGTAACAGAAATGTAAGAAATGTAGCCTGCTAGACACTCATAGAATAATGTGCACTGGGAAATTTTAACTTAACATGGAAAACCAGAATTATGTGTAGCCCACATTTTGTAAATCAAACACAAAATGAAAGAGAGAGAGAGAGAGATGGAGAGCACGAGGCGCATTCATGGATGGAATGTCCCAGGTGGGAATCCCAATAGCTGCAGAGGAAGTGTGCTGAGTTTTGGCAGGAAGAGGTCGCTGGGAGGGGTGGTCCTGACTGCGGAGGGGGGAGTTTCCTGATATTCCTCTTAACTGGCTCCAGCTCGTGGGTTCTCTTCCCTTCCCCGAACCGTCCACTCTCCATAATGCATGTCCAACTCACTCTCACCCCAGCGTTCCTGTCTGCACTCTGCCCTAAAACATCATCCTTCCAAAATCACTCCCTACAATCTCCCAGCATTGTTCTCTTTCCAGTGATCTATGTTCAGCTCCGACTCCTTATTTACTCTTATCACGATAGAACTATAAGCACAGGACTGGTTTTGTCATGGCGTACCTTTAGAAAATGCGAGCAGACTCCCACCGAAAAGAAAAATTACAGTCAGTAACTGTTTAGTATCTCAATTATTTCTCGTTTGAGATAGATGAGATTAGATGGAGAGCAAATGGGAGCCTAACCTCACATATCTTTCAGAGCTCCAGATTCGCTGTGCTTAGGTTTGTGGTTGTACATGTATGGTCAATAAATAATAATACATGTTTCTGATCATTATTATTACTAAATAACAATATTAAGCAACATTAGAAACAATGAAGGGCTGCATTTCACTCTGAAACATTAATTATATGTTTAAATCACAGCCACATTGCGTTTATAGATTTATTTTGGTTCAGCCCTAATGTGACCTTCCTCATCAAAATTGTTTTTCTGGTCACATTTAGTGTTGCTCCTTGAAATTGGGAGAACTCCATTCATTTAAACAGGAATCCATGCTATCGGGAGTTTTGCACAAGGGGATTTTTGAGGGGAATTTTATGTTTAAGTTGGTCAAACAAAGAGAAAGCTGGATTGAAAGTGACTTGTGTCAGTGCTTCAGATTTCACTGTACTATGACAATGGAAAATGGACCGTTTGTTGTCTGCAAAATTTAGGTGAAATGAGATCACACCTTTACTCTGTATGTGAACAATCATCTCCTTCTTCTCATATGGACCACAAAACCAGTCATAAGGGTCATTTAAAAAAAATAAAAATGTAAAATTGTGATTTGTACATAACACATAAAAGCTGCATAAATAAGCTTCCCATTGATGTATGGTTTGTTAGGATAGGACCATCTTTGGCAGAGATATGACTATTTGAATATCAGAATCTGAGGGTGCAAAAAAAATTGCCTTCACAGTTCTCCAAATGTCTTAGCACTGCATATTACTAATCAAAAATTAAGTTTTGATATATTTACGGTAAGAAATTTACAACATTCTTTATTTAATATCCTTTTGATTTTTTGGCATAAAAGAAAATTTTTGACCCTTTTTTTTGTCTATTGCTACAAATGTACCCATGCTACTTAAAGGATTAGTTTACGTTCAGAACAAAAATTTACAGATAATGTACTCAACCCTTGACATCCAAGATGTTCATATCTTTCTTCAGTCGTAAAGAAATTTAGTTTTTTGAGGAAAACATTTCAGGATTTCTCTCCATATAATGGACTTCAATGGTGAGCCCAAGTTTGAACTTACAAAATGCAGTTTAAATGCAGCTTCAAAGGGCTCTAAACCAGTTGTTCTCAATTCCAGTCCTCGAGGCCCACTGCTCTGGACATTTTGTACGTTTCTGACTCTGACAGATTCAGTTCAGTTCATGGATCTTGCTCTGATGATCTGAATCAGGTGTGTTAAATGAGGGAGACATACAAAATGTGAAATGATTCAAATCCATTAAAGGATTGTTAGGCTGCATTAATTAGGTCAACCGGAACTTGGAACACTTCCCATAACACCTAATGCAAGAAAAATGGCATCTACGCTAATATTGTCTGTCTCCTGCTTATTCCGAGGTCAGATCCAGTCTGTATCCTGAACAGTTGGTCACTGCAGTTCCCTGATCCAGTCTGTATCCAGATGGTGGGTCAGTACATATAGACCCCCTCTACAGGTCTGTATGGGAGTATAAACTACTTGTTTATTGGTCAGAGGAGAACTGAGCCTGGTTTCTTCCAAGGTTTTTTTTCTCCATCAGTGTCACAGATGGAGTTTTGGTTCCTTGCTGCTGTCGCCTATGGCTTGCTCAGTTGGGGACAACAACTAAATTGGGGACAAACAATTTATTAATTTGGAACTATTGATTAATTTCCTCAAACTAAAATTGTTTAAAGTTTCTTTTGAATTATTGATATATTACTTTCCCATTTGATACTGTAAAGTTGCTTTGACACAATTTGTATTGCAAAAAGCGCTATATAAATAAAGCTGACTTGACTAGTGAGAAGCATTTGATTCAGAACAGAGCAGTGGGCCCCGAGGACTAGAGTTGAAAACCACTGCTCTAAAGGATCCCAGCTGAAGAAGAAGGGTCTTATCTAGCAAAACGATCAGTTATTTTCTAAACAAATGAACAATTTATATACTTTTTAACCACAAATGCTCGTCTTGTCTGGTCTCTGTGATGCGCATGAGTAGTCTGTGTAATCCAGGTCAATGCAGTTAGGGTATGTCCAAAAACTCCCATCTCATTATATTCTTCAACTTCAGAATCATCCAATGCTGTTTACTTTTCTTTGTAAAGGTGTTTGATCTTCTTTGTATGCTCACTTTATAAACGTTGGGTCAGTACTTCTGCAGCAATGTAAGATGATTTTAAAGTTGGGGAAGAAAACGAGATGGGAGTTTTCGACGTACCCTAACTGCATTGACCAGGTGTCCTGACATTTCATCCTACCCTTCAGATTGTCCTTCCATGGCTTACTGCGCATGCGCACATCGATATTGCGTCATTTTTGTCAGGCTGAACTACACGCCCATAATTTTTTATTACCTTTGAGAAGATTTCTTCATGTAAGGTAGGTTTTTTAACAATTTCTTCATGTAAGGTAAGTTTTTGACTATTTCTGTTAGTTTAATTATGCCAAGACAGCTAATGAGAAATGTTGTTATGAAGCAAGCTAGCACCAGTGATCATGTTTGTTAGCATTTTTAATGGAAAAGTTAGGCTAGATAGGGGGCATGCACTATGGGCTTACATCACTGATTAGTGAACTAGTTTGATTTTTTTTATTTTTATTATTTAAACGATTGCTGAAAAATATAGGCTACAATTATTATTCTTTTTACACTTTTTACAGTTCCCTGTTTATTGGTGCTTTTTCCTTTCTCTTTTTTTTTTTTTTTTTTTTTTGGCAGGTATGGAAGATAAATGGTATTCACTATATAATGTCCTGTATTTTGCACTGTCAAATCGTCCTACCTGTTTATTTTACATTTATACCACAATCTGATGTTATTTTTACTGTTTATCATCCTACCGTTGCTTATTAAGAATCTTCGTCAAAGTTACCCTGAATAAGTTTACGTAGTCACAGATGCGACGCAGAAACTCACAGTAAGATTTTTCCGATGAGGTAGGATGGATATAGCTATAATTTTGTGCTACAGTAGGAAAATCTGACAAATTAGGATAAATCGACAGAACACCGGATCACACAGACTATGCATGAGCAGAGACGAGACAAGATGAGCATTTGAGGTTAAAAAGTATATTAATAACCAATTGTTTCGCTAGATAAGGCCCTTCTTCTTTGGCTGGGATTGTTAAGAGCCCTTTGAAGCTGCATTAAAAACTACATTTTGGAAGTTCATACTCGGGGGCACCATACATATCTATTATGGAGAGAAATCCTGAAATGTTTTCCTCAATTTTTTTTTTTTTTACGACTGAAGAAAGAAAGAAAGAAAGAAAGAGAAAGAAAGACATGAACTTCTTGGGGTGAGTACATTATGTGTACATTTTTTTTCTGGAAGTGTACTAATCCTTTAAGATCCAGGGTCACATATTTGTATTTTTCCTTAGCAATTTTAGGAGAAACATCCAGTCTGCTGCAGGACGGTTTTCTCCTAGACTGATCAAAGGTCAGGTAAAATTCTTTATTTTATGGTTTAGAACATATTTTCAGATATTAACAAAACTAGAGGTTGAGGGTCAGCGTGAGTTGTTTTTTCACAGTAAAGAGCTTTGTGTGGTCTCAGGCTGGTGCAGGTGGAAGTGATCTTCAGCGGTTAGAGGACAGCTTGACCGGCGGTCCGACACATAAATTGGTGGAGGGGTAAATAAAGAGTGCTGCGGGAAGCAGCCGGGACAGGAGGTCACTTCCTATCTGTCAAACAGCTCCAAACATCAGGCTTCATCACGAGTCGGTGGGCAGCACACCTGGCCTCACCTTCACACTCTGCTCTGACAGGTAGAGGGCAAATAGTTAATGCTGTGGGGCAGGAGAGAAAATAGTGGAGAGAGAGAGAGAGAGAGAGAGAGAGAGAGAGAGAGAGAGTATGAAGCGAGGGCATGGAAAGATGTTTTGAAGTGTCTGGGGAGGTGAGAAGGAAAAGTCTTTTTGTCTCTGCTGAACTCAGCGGATTATCTAAGTTTCCTATCAGCAGTCGAGTAGAGGAAAAAGGCTGCCCTGGAAAACAGAGGGTTAGACTTGTGGCCAATGGGAAGTGACCTTACCCTTCCAATCAGTCCAAGTTTGTGTGACTGTGTGTGTGTGTGTGTGTGTGTGTGTTTGTTTCAGTGTGTGTGTGTGTGTGTGTGTGTGTGTGTGTGTTTGTTTCAGTGTGTGTGTGTGTGTGTGTGTGTGTGTGTGTGTGTGTGTGTGTGTGTTTGTGTTTGTTTCAGTGTGTGTGTGTGTGTGTGTGTGTGTGTGTGTGTGTGTGTGTGTGTTTGTGTTTGTTTCAGTGTGTGTGTGTGTGTGTGTGTGTGTGTGTGTGTGTGTGTGTGTGTGTGTTTGTTTCAGTGTGTGTGTGTGTGTGTGTGTGTGTGTGTGTGTGTGTGTGTGTGTGTGTGTTTGTGTTTGTTTCAGTGTGTGTGTGTGTGTGTGTGTGTGTGTGTGTTTGTGTTTGTTTCAGTGTGTGTGTGTGTGTGTGTGTGTGTGTGTGTGTGTGTGTGTGTGTGTGTGTGTGTTTGTGTTTGTTTCAGTGTGTGTGTGTGTGTGTGTGTGTGTGTGTGTGTGTGTGTGTGTGTTTGTGTTTGTTTCAGTGTGTGTGTGTGTGTGTGTGTGTGTGTTTGTTTCAGTGTGTGTGTGTGTGTGTGTGTGTGTGTGTGTGTGTGTGTGTGTTTGTGTTTGTTTCAGTGTGTGTGTGTGTGTGTGTGTGTGTGTGTGTGTGTGTGTGTGTTTGTGTTTGTTTCAGTGTGTGTGTGTGTGTGTGTGTGTGTGTGTGTGTGTGTGTGTGTGTGTGTTTGTTTCAGTGTGTGTGTGTGTGTGTGTGTGTGTGTGTGTGTGTGTGTGTGTGTTTGTGTTTGTTTCAGTGTGTGTGTGTGTGTGTGTGTGTGTGTGTGTGTGTGTGTGTGTGTGTGTTTGTGTTTGTTTCAGTGTGTGTGTGTGTGTGTGTGTGTGTGTGTGTGTGTGTGTGTGTGTGTGTGTGTGTGTGTGTGTGTGTGTTTGTGTTTGTTTCAGTGTGTGTGTGTGTGTGTGTGTGTGTGTGTGTGTGTGTGTGTGTGTGTGTGTGTGTGTGTGTGTGTGTGTTTGTGTTTGTTTCAGTGTGTGTGTGTGTGTGTGTGTGTGTGTGTGTGTGTGTGTGTGTGTGTGTGTTTGTGTTTGTTTCAGTGTGTGTGTGTGTGTGTGTGTGTGTGTGTGTGTGTGTATGTGTGTGTGTGTTTGTGTTTGTTTCGGTGTGTGTGTGTGTGTGTGTGTGTGTGTGTGTGTGTGTGTGTGTGTGTTTGTGTTTGTTTCAGTGTGTGTGTGTGTGTGTGTGTGTGTGTGTGTGTGTGTGTGTGTGTGTGTGTGTGTGTGTGTTGTTTCAGTGTGTGTGTGTGTGTGTGTGTGTGTGTTTGTGTTTGTTTCAGTGTGTGTGTGTGTGTGTGTGTGTGTGTGTGTGTGTGTGTGTGTGTGTGTGTTTGTGTTTGTTTCAGTGTGTGTGTGTGTGTGTGTGTGTGTGTGTGTGTGTGTGTGTTTGTTTCAGTGTGTGTGTGTGTGTGTGTGTGTGTGTGTGTGTGTGTGTGTTTGTGTTTGTTTCAGTGTGTGTGTGTGTGTGTGTGTGTGTGTGTGTGTGTGTTTGTGTTTGTTTCAGTGTGTGTGTGTGTGTGTGTGTGTGTGTGTGTGTGTGTGTGTGTGTGTGTGTGTTTGTGTTTGTTTCAGTGTGTGTGTGTGTGTGTGTGTGTGTGTGTGTGTGTGTGTGTGTGTGTGTGTGTGTGTGTGTGTGTGTTAGTGTATGCACACAGATGAATATGGTTGTGAAGACACATCAAATATGTATGGACATATCTGTGTGTGTCCTGAAGTGGTTGGACTATTGTGTAAGTATTTTGACAGGGAGCGGGGTTGAAACTACATTTGGAGTCATGCTGCGGCAAAGAATAACACACACACTCATGAAAAAACATTAGACGGGGATCTGACACAGGCATGCTTCCTCCAGAGATGAATCGGGGGCTGACTCCTTCTCAGAGCCCGGGGTGGAGATGCTTTGATGGGATGCCATGTGGCAGAGATCAGGGGGTCTTAGCTGGAGCTCTGGACTGTAACACAAATGAGGAGGAGAGCAAAAGGATTCCACTATGATTAACACACAGAGCTGTTATGAAACTAAACACATGTAGTGTTTGCAATTTCATGTCACACATTTGTTTAGCTTTTTTAAGAAGGATTTTGTTAAATGCCTCAAATAAGGTCGTTAGCTTATTGTCTTGTTTTATTTTACAACATTAAATAAATCAGTAATGCCTTGTGATTTTTTACATTTTTAAACTACTTTAAACATCATCTCACCGAACTCACTACTAGTTTCCATTCACTACCATTTACTCTCTAAACTGTTATAGAGCTAAAGGCTGAAAGAGCTGTCAGGAGCTTAATGGTTGGTGACGTTGAAATCAGACCTTTACTTCTTTAATTAAATTTAGGCTTCAAAATTCATGAACGTGTTCATTTGTAAAGATTATCATGATGAACGACCCAAACGCCAATGGAAAAATCCTATTGGGTTTTTGTCAAGGGAACAGGGTGACAAAAATATTGTATTACTACAGGACTCTATATTCACAGTAGATATGCAGTGTAGTGTGAATTCAATGAATTCAGAAATGCATTAAAAAAGATAAAATGAACAATTCTACATTAAATAGATATTGAACTTAATAAAATTATATTTTGGGTGTTGGGGTTAAAGTGCAACCATAAATAAATACATAAATAACTAATTTGCCATAATAACGTAACATCAAAATTACTACACTGCAAAAAAATGCTTTCTTACTTAGATTTTTTGTCTTGTTTCCAGCTAAAATATCTAAAAATTCTTAAATCAAGAAGGATTTTCTAGACAAGTAAAACTTATTGTCTTGTTTTCAGACAAAATATGTCAAAATTAAGTGAGTTTTTGATGAAACAAGCAAAATTATCTGCCAATGGGGTGAGAAAAATTATCTATCTTTCATCTTGAAATAAGATTATTTTTCTCACCCCATTGGCAGATTATTTTGCTTGTTTTAAGCAAAAACTCACTTAATTTTGACTTTTTTTTCTGAAAACAAGACCATAATTTGTTCTTGTCTAGAAAATCCTCCTTGATTTAAGATTTTTTAGATATTTTGGCTGGAAACAAGACAAAAAATCTAAGTAAGAAAAGCATTTTTTGCAGTGTAAGAAAAGGGTGTGTTATATTAGGCTAAGTTTTTATATTCATAGCAAAAGTATTACTTGGCTCTTTAGATGGATTTTCTAGTCCCATACACTGCCCATTAAATGTGAATGAGTGGAATAGTAAAATCATATAATTTTGAAATTTCGTTCTCCTATTAATATTTTGTTAAATAAGATATTACTCAATGTGAGTGTATTGACCATTTGGTAAGGAAAACAATAGTTTATTTGATAAAAAAAGAAGGGTTTGTCCATGTCCCTTGAATGGTTGTCCACCCTTGTCATATTGGGGAATCCGCCCCTTTAAGAAAAGGCCGTCCCTTTTAGTGACATCAGGACAACAGATTTTTTTGTCTCTTCAGTGATGGGAATTTCAAGCCAAGTACATGTTCCTGGATCAACATTCAGTTCAACCAATCAGAATTGAGGGATAACTTTTCATGAAATGATTGTTTAGGCTTACGCTCAGGTCATTTCCCTCT
Source organism: Cirrhinus molitorella (assembly GCA_033026305.1). Lineage (NCBI taxonomy): Eukaryota > Metazoa > Chordata > Actinopteri > Cypriniformes > Cyprinidae > Cirrhinus > Cirrhinus molitorella. The sequence continues at coordinate 219,542 of CM065137.1, read as the reverse complement.
GATTTTAAGAAAAAAATACAGGGATTGGATTACGTCTTTTTTTGGAAAATAATGTTGATGCAGGATCAACAAAAGATGCTGATTTGAAAGCAAACAAATAACTCTGTTTAGGAAAGGGACATAATACCTTTCAGAAAACATACTTTACTTAGTATTCTTAATGTTAACATCTTAATATGCAATGAAAACATATTTAACAACAATATGTCCACACTGCAAAAAATGCTTTTCTTACTTAGATTTTTTTGTCTTGTTTCCAGCCAAAATATCTAAAAAATCTTAAATCAAGGAGGATTTTCTAGACGAGTAAAACTTATTGTCTTGTTTTCAGACAAAATATGTTAAAATTAAGTTTTTTTAAGTTTTTGTTTGAAACAAGCAAAATAATCTGCCAATGGGGTAAGAAAAATAATCTATCTTTCATCTTGAAATAAGATCACCCCATTGGCAGATTATTTTGCTCGTAAAAACTCACTTAATTTTGACTTTTTTTTTCTGAAAACAAGACAATAATTTTTACTTGTCTAGAAAATCCTCCTTGATTTAAGATTTTTTAGATATTTTGGCTGGAAACAAGACAAAAAATCTGAGTAAGAAAAGCATTTTTTGCAGTGCATGACAGGGTGGAAATATCTTATGGTTTATGCTTCGAATAATGGCCCATGATTATCTACAAACGTGTGGGAGCTCAGCTCATATGTTTGTATAGAACTTGAGTGTCTACTGTTTATGACATGACATCAATGTTTGACTATTGTGAAGGCTGAAAGGCACTCTACAGTGGTACTGACCCACATAAACTTTTGACGTCAACTGTATGTGTAAAGAGAGAGAGAGAGAGAAAATGCAGTATGTTATTACTTTTATTTCAGGGTTCCTCAAATCTTGCTCTGGAGGGCCAATGCGCTTCAGAGTTTAGCTCCAACCCTGATCAAACTCACCTACCTGTGATTTTCTAATGATTAGCATGCTCAGGTGTGTTTGATTAGGGTTGGATCTAAACTTTTCAGGAAAGTGGATCTTGTGGGCCAGATTTGAGGATCCCTGTTTTATTTAATGTTACAACTTTTGAGTCATGAAGTTGAAAATCTAAACTTTTCTTGAAAATGGTATAAAAGCTTTTCAAAACCAACATGAATCCTAAGAGCACATTTATACAAACCTATACCTGGTACTTGTAGCTTTTACAATAATATGTTTTTAAATAATTTGACTTATTTGTCATTGATTTTAGATCAGTGTTCCTCAAATCTTGCTCTGGAGAGTTTAGCTTCAACCCTGATCAAACCTCCCTAACTGTGATGTTCTAATGATCCTGAAGACATTGATTAGCATCCTCAGGTGTGTTTGATTAGGGTTCTTGTGGATCTCGTGATCCCTGATTTAGATGTTTTAAATGCATGATGGACTGATTTGTCAAGATTAACAGACCATGTTTATAGTTAACGTGATAAACCAAATCTGTGGTGACACTGAAAAGTCAAGTTAGCTCTGTGAAAATCATTTGTTCAAATGCACTGCCATTAATGTATGAATGTCCAACTTGTTTTTGAAGCCACTGTATAGATTGTTCTGTGTTGAACATCTACAGACAGGCAGCATTAGTCTTTTCTATCTCCCTCTTTCTTCCGCCTGCCCCCACCTTCTTTCAGAAAGAATGTGTCTCTCGGCACCCAGGACCCAATCCTGCGTTTGAAGTATCACCGTCAGGGCTCTCCTTCCATCTTTCCGTCTCCCTTCGTGCCTCTCCCCTCCCTCCGCTGTCGTGTCTGTCTATCTGTCAGCCGGACTCATCTCCACCCCCTGCAGCTGTGAGCGGGAAACAGACCGCTCCTTTGTGTCCCTCTGTTCCTGCCGTCCCTCGTCTTTTACCGCCGTGATCACACCTGCCACCTGCGCAGGGCACCGCTCACCTTTCATCCTGCGCTCTCCTCTTTTTCTCTTACTAAAGCTCTGTCGGCGGACGGGGCACTGCCTGCTTCTCTCACATGCTCTATTGTGGAGCACTTTTCTAAAATGGCAGGCGCTGTGCTCATGAGCGGACTAACTTAGACTAAGCCATTTGAAGCTCAGCGTAACACTGATTTTGCCATGGGACAGGAGTGTTTTTAACATCGAAATCACAGCCTCTAGTGCAAGGATCCTCAAATCTGGACCTTGGGATCCACTTTCCACTTTTTTTAGTTTAGCTCTAACCCTAATCAAACACACCTGAGCATGCTAATCATTGCCTTCACAATCATTAGAAAATCACAGGCAGTTGTGTTTTAGCAGGGTTTGCGATAAACTCTGCAGGTCATTGGACCTCCAGGGCAAGATTTGAGGAACCCTGCTCTAGTGCCTTATTGCTTTGATCTAGGGCTGGGCGATATATATCGATCGATAAATTCATGCACATCTCGTCAGTAAAGCCGGTTCTTTGATTAGCGGTAAATCTCCATCACCTGTTTTCAAATGGAGCGCCAGTTAATACACAGAGCCGTAGATCACTGAATAGCTACCCCAATGAATCACGAAACTGAACCCGATATTGCATACACTGCAAAATGCTTTTCTTACTTAGATTTTTTGTCTTGTTTCCAGCTAAAATATCTAAAAATTCTTAAATCAAGAAGGATTTTCTAGACAAGTAAAACTTATTGTCTTGTTTTCAGACAAAATATGTTAAAATTAAGTGAGTTTTTCTTGAAACAAGCAAAATAATCTGCCAATGGGGTGAGAAAAATAATCTATTTTTCATCTTGAAATAATATTATTTTTCTCACCCCATTGGCAGATTAATTTGCTCGTTTTAAACAAAAACTCACTTAATTTTGACTTTTTTTTCTGAAAACAAGACAATTTTTACTTGTCTAGAAAATCCTCCTTGATTTAAGATTCTTTAGATATTTTGGCTGGAAACAAGACAAAAAATCTAAGTAAGAAAAGCATTTTTTGCAGTGTAGCTTTTCAGTGATCTACGGCTCTGTGTATTAATTGGCGCTCTATTTGAAAACAGCTGATGGAGATTCACCGCTAATCAAAGAACCGGCTTTACTGATGAGATGCGCATAATATCGATATAAATATATCGCCCAGCCCTACTTTGATCTGTTTCCGCGATTGTATAAAAGACCAGTATTTAGCAAAGTCTCAAATGACAGTAAAGACAATTACAATATTACAAAAGATGATAATGTAATGTAATGTAATAATGTACAAAAAATAAAATGTATCTCATGGTTTCTACAAAATGATTGTGCAGTCAAGCATAATATAAAAGAAATAAACAAACCTATAACTTTTGAGTATTTATACTATATATACAGTGAGTTGTATGTTTGCCCGCTGACAAAGTGGTCAAAGTGATCAGTCTATACATTTTAATGGTAGGTTTATTTAAAGTAATAAGTATTTGATCCCCTATCAATCAGCAAGATTTCCGGCTCCCAGGTGTCTTTTTTAAAGGTAACAAGGTTAAAGATTAGGAGCACTCTGTTAATACACTGTGCGATTTCTGTGCGATTTCAATCAGGCACCATCTCACACTGTACGAGATCACATGCGATGATCGATTCGTAGCTCTGCTTCAACTGTGCGATATCCCCACAAGAGGCAATCTTAATTAAAGGTGATATTAATTAGGTTGGTTTAGGGTTAATTGTTTGTAATTATGCATTTTTGTGACCCTGGAGCACAAAACCAGTCTTAAATACACAGGTATATTTGTAGCAAAAATACATTGTATGGGTCAAAATTATTATTATTATTATTTTTTTTTAATGCCAAAAATCATTAGGATATTAAGTAGACCGTTTACCATGAAGATATTTCATAAATTTCCTACCGTAAATATATAAAAACATAATTTTTGTAATATGCATTACTAAGAACTTAATTTGGACAACTTTAAAGGCAATTTTCTCAATATTTAGATTTTTTTTTTGCACCCTTAGATTCCAGATTTTCAAGTAGTTGTATCTTGACTAAATATTGTCCTGTCCTAACAAACCATACATCAGTGGAATGCTTATTTATTCATTATGACCTTACGACTGTTTTTTTGTCTGTTTGTCTATTATTTAACTCCTCTTAATGGTTAATTAGAGAAACATTCAGTGAAACTATAGATATCCAAAGATAAAGATTCATAGATTTAATTTCCAAAAAACTTGTTTACAATTTAGGAATAACTAAATGTAATGAATTATTTTTGTTGCACTGTAAGTTTAGATGATTTTCTAAGTGTGTGTGAGTGTGGTTCAGGTACAGTAAACCCTATTTTATTGCTACAAAAATGGCAATATCTGAAATCACTGTCCTTTTTTGGGCCCTATGAGAAGTTTTTTTTTCTTTTCATAAGGGTTATTGCGTAGAGTTAGTTGCTCTTGAATTGATTGTTAAAAGTACTAAACTGAAAAAAAGATCTTTCTGTTGTGTTTTGGTGATTAAACCAAATGTTCTTAATATATATCACAATGATCTTGTGCTTTGAAACAATGATTATGTGGAATGAAAATATGTGCAACTACTACAAAATCATGAGATCAAGTTTTGAAAAAATTAATGAATTAAAGAAATTATACTTTCTACAATGTAAAGCGTGCAGCTTGTATAACAGTGTAAAATTTGCTATAAAAAAAAAACTCAACACACAGCCATTAATGTCTAAACCGCTGTCCACAAAAGTGACTACATCCCTAAGTGAAAATGTCCAAATTGGGTCCAATTAGCCATTTTTTCTCTACCTGGTGTCATGTGACTCGTTAGTGTTACAAGCTCTCAGGTGTGAATGGAGAGCAGGTGTGTTAAATCTCATACTGCTCACTGGAAGTTCAACATGGCACTTCATGGCAAAGAACTCTCTAAGGATCTGAAAAAAGGAATTGTTGCTCTACATAAAGATGGCGAAAGCTATAAGAAGATTGCAAAGACCCTGAAACTGAGCTGCAGCACACTGGCCAAGACCATACAGCGCTTTAACAGGACAGGTTCCACTCAGAACACGTCGACCAAAGAAGTTGAGTGAACAAGCTCAGTGTCATATCCAGAGGTTGTGTTTGGGAAATAGATGTATGAGTGCTGCTGAGGTTGAAGGTCAGTGCTCAGGCCATACGACAAACACCGCAGCAAATTGTTCTGCATGGCTGTCGACCCAGAAGGAAACCTCTTTTAAAGATGATGCACAAGAAAGCCCGCAAACGGTTTGCTGAAGACAAACAAACTAAGGACATGGATTACTGGAACCATGATGAGACCAAGATAAAGTTATTTGGTTCAGATGGCGTCAAGCGTGTGGCGGCAACCAGGTGAGGAGTACAAAGACAAGTGTGTCTTGCCTACAGTCAAGCATAGAGCTGGGAGTGTCATGGTCTGGGGCTGGAGAGATACAGTTCATTGAGGGAACCATGAATGCCCACATGCACTGGCCGCAGACTGGGCCACTGGACAGTATTTCAACATGATAATGACCACAAACACACCTCTAAGATGACCACTGCCTTCCTAAAGAAGCTGAGGGTAAAGGTGATGGACTGACCAAACATGACTCCAGACCTAAACCCTATTGAGCATCTCTAGGGCATCCTCAAATGGAGGGTGGAGGAGCACAAGGTTTTTAACATCCACCTGCTGGAAGAGTGTAAGAGGCTCCAGTGGCAGCCTGTGAAGCTCTGGTGAACTCCATACCTAAAACGGTTAAAGCAGTGCTGGAAAATAATGGTGGCCACACAAAATATCGACACTTCGGGCCCCATTTGGACATTTTTACTTTGGGGTGTACTTACTTTTGTGGCCAGCGGTTTAGACATTAATGGCTGTGTGTTGAGTTATTTTGAGGGGACAGTAAATGTACACTGTTATACAAGCTGCACACTCACTACTTTACATTGTAGCAAAGTGTCATTTCTTCAGGGTTGTCACATGTAAAGATATAATAAAATATTTACAAAAATGTGAGGGGTGTACTTTGAGATACTGTATCGAAGTTAGCTTTTAAGGATTTTGTTACCTTTTGTGCAATAAAACAGTCAGTGTCCAGTCTAAATTCTGAATCTGATGATGGGAGATGAAACACACACACACAAAAAAGATTTTTCATAGGCAAATTACATTTTGATGAAAGATCATGAAAGTATTACAGATGAAGTAAACAGGTGTTTTCTCGTACTAAATGAGGTGCTGTGTTAACCAATCAGCACCCAGAACCAGGATGTTAAATTAGATAAATGACACAGTTGTTCTATGTGAAAGGACACATTTAATATGTTGAATATTTCTCTTTGCTGGCCCAAGTCAGGTGCCACAATGTAACCTTTCAAAAACAGCCCTTTCATGTAGTTGCACAGCTTGAGGTTTTCTGACAGAGAGTGTGTGTGTGTGTGTGTGTGTGTGTGTGTGTGTGTGTGTGTGTGTGTGTGTTTGGTCGCATGTGTGCGTGTCATGAAGTGCGGACAGTGAGGGCGGTGTCTCTGTCACTGTGGTGATTTATGAGCGTGCTCAGTTGCAAGCTGCACAGTGCAGGATATTGTTCTCTGACACTGACGGGTCTCTCTGCAGGCTGTCAGGAGGTGCGCTCGTGCAGGGGCCGCAGGTGAGCCCAGGCCGGCACAATCAATCAGCGGCGGGTCAGCGCGGTCCCGGGGCCCGGGACCACCTCACACTCGCCTCTATTGTGGCCGCTCTATCGCTCAGGAACACCGGCCGAGTTGGGACTCTTTGTTTGGAGCCGGAGTCTTCGCGAGCTCCTTCTGCCTGGGCTTTGAGAAACTGTCATTGAACTCTTCAGCTTGGAGCGCGTGTGCGCCCCCCTCCACCTCCCCCAGCCCCGCATACACCTCTCAGCTTTCATTGTGCACCACATCAGGATACAGTTCTGCTGCTGGATTCCGGTTTCAAACAGAATTTAAGCTCCGGTCTGGTCAACAGCTAAACCGCAGCTTTGGCAGGAGCAGTGCAGTGTGTTCTAGATGAAGCTGTGATGGAGGGGCTTCACCCGTAACGACCCTTTCTCCTTCACCAATCAGCGCGCGCTGGAAATCAAGACAAACCTCAGCGTGTGCGCACGCACGGCCTTACGATGTCAAATAGCTGACATCTGGCTCAAAATCAAGATGTGAGATGAAAAGTTGTTTCTTTAAGCAGTCAGTTATGAGAGGCTGTGCTCGTGAATGTCATATGGATAGATGTAACACTGCACTGACCAATCAGCATCCACAACCCGCATGAAACGCCAAACTAAAGTTCTACATCTAATTCAGTGCAAAACTCACCACCACACTATCCACCTTATTTTTCTGTATTGGTAAATGGTCTCCTCCACATCTAGCTGTTATTTTTTAGCTGTACAAAACAGCTGGTTTTGCTGCTTGCTACTGCAGACTGGTGCGTCATACCGTATTATTTTAATGTATAATGTATTTTAATGTAATCTTAATTATGAACACACTGGTTTGTAGTGCAAACAGTTTTCTGTTTACTGCACTTTATACATTTTCTCATTATTTCCCTACCAAGGCTTATGAAGCAGAAGTCTCACACATTACCAGAAAACAGCGTATTTCTGCTCTGAACAATGAGGAGGACACTAAGTTGTATGTGTTGCGAGAGTGTATTTACTGGCAAAAGGTCTGTTTTTGTTCTAAAAATACAGCTCAGAGGTCTTTGTCAGTGTAAATATGTAGGATTTATTATGACTTATTTTGGGGATTATGATCGATATGATTATTATTTATGAAAATTATAAAATAATTTAAAAAATTGGGATTTTTGAATCTTTTTGAAAGAAGATTTTATCACATAATAAATAAATCATGAATTGAATACATTTATTTATATAAAAAAATAAAATAATTATATTTCACTTTTTGAAAGTAGCCAATTATTACTAAGGCTACATTTCTTTGATCACAAAATACATAAACCATTGCATTATAATATGATAACAAATGCATTATAATATTAGCCGTTTCCTGGTAACATCTGATTCTGGTTGCATTTCATGTGTTTCAATTAGGGCTGTCAAACGATTAATCGCATCCAAAATAAAAGTTTATGTTTAGATACTAGATGTGTGTTTACTTTGTATATTTATTATGTAGATATAAATACACACACATACATGTATATATTAAAACAAAATATTTATATGTATATATATTTATACCTGTATGCAATTCAGATTATAAATAAATATAAATATTTTAGATATAAATCTAAAATATTTTTCCTTAATATATACATACGTGTGTGTATTCATATATACATAATAAATACACACAGTACACAATTACATAGTATGTAAACATAAACTTTTATTTTGGACAGCCCTAGTTTCAATGTATTTTAATGTATTATACCACTGATTCTTGAGAAGTGGGACAAAACGGGATGGAGTATTGAAAAAATAAACCTTTGTGCTCTTTGTATCTTACATGTACTAAGCTACAGCGCTATGTCTTAATTTAACCTCCCAATTGAACTTTTCTCTTTTTATCAAAATGTGCTTTTTACCTTGCCATCACATATTTTGGCACATATCAGGCAATCAAAAATCAAAAATAAAATATCATAAACAAATATTATCAAAATATTCATCTGAGGGAGGTGACATGGACCTGACAGAGTGGACACATCTGACGAAAACCTCAATTTGTAGTCTTTTTAACTTTCAGATACAGTTTTAGATTTAATGTAATTGCAAGTGACTTGAAAACCACAAAAATATGATGACCTCATGCTGAATATCAACTCCGTTATTGACCCGTTACCACCGTCAGACAGAAAATCTTACGGTGTTGACATCATTTGGGGGAATACAGATGTTTTATTACTGACCCCAAACTTTTGAATGGTAGTTAAAAAATGACACCATTAAAAATGACTACAAAACCAGTAAGTGAGCGCTGTCCATGCGTAACAGCACACTCTCACTTCAGCGTGAGCCACACGAATGCACTGACAGATGTTGTGGCGTTGTGTAACTGTAAACACATGAGCTATAGCAGGAGTACGCAATGTACAGTTAAAGAAACACGTCGCCGCTCTAGAAACCTTTCTGTTTGTATGTTCTGCTCAGCATTCACACATGCTCTTGACTTGCACAAAAGCCTTTTTGTCAGCATTTTGTCTGCGAATGTGTGAGAATGAGCGTTTCGCAGGCTTTCCCACCCTCCGGCGCAAAAGAGCGACCACAAACACGGAGTGCGTGCCATTGTGAGGCTCCGGCCCGCTTCAAGCATCAGCGCTAACAGACATTGTCTCGGTTTCCCTCCAGTGTGTATTTTCAGAATGATTATTGTACAGAATACACAATATGTCTGCGTTATCATGGAGACGAGAATGGCTCTTGTTATTTGGCCACAGGAAATGGCCCTGTGCTGACCAGTGATGACCTCATGAGGAAGGTCATGACCTCAGCTTGGCCTCTGCAGGCTTCTTGGGTTCGGCTGAGAATGGGATCCTGCAAGTCCTGCAGAGAAGCACCTCTAGTCAGGTTGGCCAAGTAGGTATTTTCATATCAATATTATTTGCTAATGTCACAGTACAATAATGCTAAACTCTGCCTCTTATATGCAGTGATCAAATCTAACCTTCCTTGGTCCAGCAGGGATTAAAACGTTAACAACAGATAACACAGACCATGGTTTGGATGTGGGTTGAGACAGCTGGAGAATGTAGTCAGTGTGTTCAGCGTAATAGTGCCCTCCTGTGGTCAAAACATGCAAACTCATTAAAGGAAGGCTCTACAGGTGACCAGCCTGCACTTCACCAGCAGACTACGCTAAATAAACTATAAACATACAGAAAAATAAATAATAATATAAAAAGAGTTTTTGGAATTCTATACAGAAGTCGTCAAAAGCAGCTGTGGCCTAATGTAAGAGAGTCGGAGTATGGGTCACCAAACGTGGCCGCGTGTCACATCCTTTCCTTTCCACAACTGATTGGTAACTGTCAGCCTTTACACAGTAATTATAGAGTTATATAAGTATAATATGTGTGTATATGGAGAGGCGCAGTAGCAGCAGTATTTAAAAAACAGCAATTAGTCTCATCTACTAGATACACTATAAAAGTGGCAAAGAACCTTTTTGATAACATTGCAAACTATCAATTTCTTACCGCTGGTAATTCATGTGATAGTTTTGTTAAGAACAAGACAGCTTAAATATATACAGTTTACATACACCTGCAAAATGTTAAATATTTTACCAAAATAAGAGCAAACAAACAAAACGGCTGTGGATCACTGAGGTAACACAGTATTAAGAATCAAGGGGATGTAAACTTTTGAACGGGGTCATTTTTCTAAATTCAGCTACTGTTTTCTCTTGTGAACTATAATTGTCTTTTATGTGAAGTATCTTCTTCAGGTCAGTACTCAATAATAACATGCATTTTGTATTATTCCTTTTATTTTGATTACAAAATTAACATTTAACTTTTGACCTCAGCTGTAATTGTTTTTATGAAAAAAGTATATATATGAAATTATGAAGTGAAATATTATAAAAATGTAAACTGGATTGATGAACAGTCATGTCCATAATGCCTTAAACATTTTGAAATTGAAATGCTTTACTTTCAATATAAAAAATAAAAATAAATGAAATCACATCACGTCCAGATTCACACACCTTATTTATTCACGGACTGAGAATGTTTTACCAGCAAAAGCTTTCACATTTACCCTTGGCGTACAAAAATCAATCTCATTCACATCATTTCACTGTAGAAATGAAATGTATCATTTACAAAAAAATGAAAATCATACAAAAATGTGAAAAACAAACCCCCAATAGAAAATTTGCAAAACAAAAGCATTATCAACGGCTACCATTTTAGCATCTGAAGTTCCATATTTACGTTTTAGGACGGGGCAGATCATTTTCATTTGTTTTTTGGAAACAATAAGTGCACAGGTGTTTTCCAGGTGAGGTTTGTAGGGCTAATTTCAATTTAAACCGACTGCAAATTAATATTAAAAGGAACCAGTCTGCTGGATTGTGTAAATGAAGACTGCATTTGACATTCAGAAACTTAAAAAAAAAAATCTGCATCCGAGAACACACACAAAACCCTCTTCCAATCACACATTCAGCAGCACAAAACAATGTGCACATCCTGCAAAAATCACCGTTTCACTTCCTACAAAGGCACAACATGATGTTCACAGAATGCTGCATATTGTTTGTGAGCGCACACGATCGATCGTCAGTCCGGTCTGAATGCGGCGGAGCGTTTTGGAGGGTGGCCCGGCTGAAGACTGGACATCTGACGCTCGATTTACAAGGCGTCCAGAAGGCTGTCGATGCGGCCGACCAGCTCTTGCCTCCTCCCCGACAGGCTCTTATCCGATTCGATGTAGGCGTCCTTCTTCACCTTTCCGGCCACCAGCCGCTCTGCCTCCTGACAGGAACGGCTCACCAGATCCTTCAGACTGCCGTCCAACTTCTGTATCTCTCCAACCTGCACACACACAGCGTTCATTTTGACAGCAAATTCTGATTTAGTTTTAGTCAGTCTTTTGACTAAAATGCCATTTAGTTTTAGTCATATTTTAGTCATCTGAATTGTTTTTGGTTTTAGTCAACAAAATATACGATTTTAGTCGACTAAATCTACAGTAAATTTATTCGCTAAAACTCAGTGGGTTTAATTACAGTGCAATGCATTTATTAAGAATTTCTCTAAAATTCTAAAAAAACTCATTCTATAGGTTTGATATTACTGTTTTATCATGATAAATGCACAATTTAACTGCGGTGATACACAACATGCCTTAATATTAAAATGAAATAAAACCACTTCTCATGAAGAACATGGTCTTCTTCTGAATGTAATCTCAATGGTTATATCGGCTAATGATGCATTCTTTATAGTCACTTGTTTACCATATTCTTCATTCTTTCAGACAGATATTTATTTCTATAAATGAATTTAGATTCATCTTTAGGGCTGCGTAAGTGATTCAGTCAAGAGCAGTGAGTGGTTTTCTGTCTTTCTTTTGTTGCTTATTTAACATCTATCAGTGACTCGGACAATAGACACTAAATGCGGCTGCTGTCCCTTTAAAACCCAATGCAATGCACTGATGCACTTTCTCTCTACTGTTTATGTTCATTTAAGACCTAATCGGCTGTGTTTACATGAATACTCATCAAAACGGACAATTCCAGATCATTTGTGTATTTCTCAGTTTATGCAATGTGAAAGAGTGTGAGGTGTGTTTTCTGTGTGTTTGCTTCAGTGTCTGCGCTCCGAAAACAAGACCCAATTGAGTTCTCTCTTGCGTCGTCAAATTTATCCATATGTCTGCACTTCTCCCACATATTCACATTTCTGAATGTTTTATTAGAAGAGCAAGTGTATTTTAGCTTGTGTCCTGCCGGTTTGTACGCATCTTTCCTCCAGATTTTTCTGAATGAATCTCTTTCCAAATCGTCCCTCCCTAACATTTGTCTCGTTTTTATTCGTTGACGAAAATTGCCGGTAGATTTTTGTCATTCAAGAAGAATTTTAGTTCGCTATCGTTTCGTTTTCTTCTGTGAAAAAAAATGTCGTTGACGAAGTTAATGATGGAAATTATTCATCAACGAAATGAACACTGCAGACAGAGAAACGGAAATGATTAGAAAGTGTTTGGAAATATGGTGACATATAGGCTTTTGAGGCTTTTGACTCTACTTTTTCAGCCAGGTCGGATCCCTCCGTTTTGAGGCGTGTTTGTAGCGCGTTGATGTCGTTGGTGAGGGTGCGGTGCTCGGCTTCCAGGGTCTTGCGGCCGCTGTTCAGCGCTCCGGTGTCGCGGGACTGCTTATAGCGGTTCACCACTTCGTCCATGTGACGGTACAGACCCAGACGCTTGTTCACCAGAGTCAAGACCTGCTCCGTGATGGAGGCCACCTTCATGCGCACCTCTGCCGCTGGATCCTAGCAAAGGAAATGAGCTTAGTTGACAGCGGGACGCCTTCACAGTCATTTCAACAAAACCGCGCTCCAGACGCACCTTGGTGATGGAGAAGTCGAGGCGCACATAGATGATGACGGTGAAGAAGAGGATGTAGAACGCTCCCACCACTAACAGAGGCTCCTGCAGCATCAGGATCTTATTGAAGGTGTAGTGAACCTGAAGAGAAAAACACAACTGGGTCACTTTCTGAACAAGCACACCTCTTTGACACTGCTTCCACAAGGCATTTTTGGCACTTTACATGCACTTCACTGCCACTGGAAAATGCTGAAATTGCTAAGCAGATGTACTTTCATTTTTGAGGCAGAGCAGAATTATTAAAAATATAAAAGGACCAGGTCCACACAAATGCTGTGAAATCAGTTGCAGCTGCTCAGTTTTTGTACAGAAATAAGTATATGTTCACTCCTATTTGCGCACTGAAAAACAAACCAACAAAAAAATAAGTGTGATAATGCAATAAAAAAAACTGGTTTATGAATATCTTATACAACGTTAAAGTTAAAAGAAAAAAGATAAATGCAAGACGAAAACAGACAAATGTAAATTAAATTTAGAAATTAATTAAAATGTAAAAACAAACAAACAAAAAAAACAAAAAACATTTGAAGCAGGACTGTCAGTCAATTAATTTTAAATCGCAAAATAAATGAGACACAAAATACCCACAAAAGATTATTTAAAGCTATTTTGTGTTAAATGAGAAAGTATCAAGTAGACACTGTAGCTTAAGAAATATTTAATTTTAACAATGTATTATACAGCAACATTTAGGCTTCAACAGCAACTAACGTAAACTATGGAACATTAAAGAAGATAATTTAATAAACCTCTCAGCATTTTTTGTTCATATAATTAAAGTCACTGGTAACCAAAACAGCTTTATCATCAACAGTCTTCAAAATACCTTCTTTTATGCTCCACAAAAGATTTTTGAATTCAGTAAATCACAGAATTTTTTTTTTGGTGGGGGGGGGGGGACTATCCCTTTAATGATTTATTATTATTATTATTATTATTATTATTATCATCATTATTATCATCATCATCATCATCATCATCATTTAATAAAAAGATACTCTAAATAAGAAACTAAATCTTCCAGCAGGTGGCAATAAATGTCTTTATGAGTCATTCATTCAATTTGTGCAAAGGCTGATTGGTTCAGTAAATGGCTGTTTATGAATGGGACTTTGAATCACTGATTTACATGAATTGCTCAAAACACACAATTCATTTCAGATCTAAACACCGCTGTGTTGCTCGAAGAGGAGCAACAATTCTGCTTTGACTTTAAAGGTAATTATGTTCTCTGCAAAACGGAGCAAAAAACATAATATTGTGTTTAAAATAGAACACAATATCAGCTTATTTACTGAATTGTTGAATAAAATCACCTTTGATGGCCCTGTTGCACCGTTGCTGCGCTGCATTGTATTTGTCAAGAGTCACCTGTATGAAACATAAGATGATGTACAGGTCTAGGGTTTGGGGCCATTGCATTAACTGCGTTAAAATACTTTAAATCACCTTTTTTTTTTTTTTACTAATTAAGTTAACACCCTCAACTGACAGCCCTAATTGAAAGCCATTTTCATGACATTAAACAATGCAGTTAAATTTAGCAAATTGTTACATTTAATGCCTGTTGTAGAAAGCATTTACAACTTTTAAATGAGTCATTTAAAACTTCCCTTTTATGTCTAGATCTAGACTAGACTCTGAACATCGTAGCTTTTATTCATATATTATTTTAGTTGATATTTTTTATTCAAATTTACTTGGTAATCTTAGATAACCTCGGGAAATTGAGGTAACCTGGCATACACTTAACACTTTTAAATATTTCTAATATTCAAATCCGTTAAAGGATTGTTAGGCTGCATTAATGAGGTCAACTGGAACCGGGAACACTTCCCATAACACCTGATGCAGGAAAAATGGCATCTATGCTAATATTGTCTGTCTCCTGCTTATTCCGAGGTCAGATCCAGTCTGTATCCTGAACAGTTGGTCACTGCAGTTCCCTGATCCAGTTTGTATCCAGATGGTGGGTCAGTACATATAGACCCCCTCTACAGGTCTGTATGGGAGTATAAACTACTTGTTTATTGGTCAGAGGAGAACTGAGCCTGGTTTCTCCCAAGGTTTTTTTTTCTCCATCAGTGTCACAGATGGAGTTTTGGTTCCTTGCCACTGTCGCCTATGGCTTGCTCAGTTGGGGACAACAACTAAATTGGGGAAAACTAAATTGGGGACAAACAATTTATTAATTTGGAACTATTGATTAATATCCTCAAACTAAAATTGTTTAAAGTTTCTTTTGAATTATTGATATATTACTTTCCCATTTGTTACTGTAAAGTTGCTTTGACACAATTTGTATTGTAAAAAGCGCTGTATAAATAAAGCTGACTTGACTTGACAACATGGCTTTAAGGAGGTTCGATATCCCTGGTCGAGTGTGATCTTACCACAACGTCCTGAATGTGCTGCTCCACCATGTTGCTCTTGGTGGCCACCAGCACAGGTCTGCCAAAGGTGTCCAGGTAAGTGTAATGCAGCTCGTCCTGACTGCGGGCGATGGGGTAGGGAGTGTCCATGTGGACGTTTCTGTGAAGAACAACAAAGCAG
This sequence comes from Cirrhinus molitorella, assembly GCA_033026305.1. Classification (NCBI taxonomy): domain Eukaryota; kingdom Metazoa; phylum Chordata; class Actinopteri; order Cypriniformes; family Cyprinidae; genus Cirrhinus; species Cirrhinus molitorella. The sequence goes on along the minus strand of CM065137.1, from coordinate 203,956 downwards.
AGGTCAACCGGCAAATCCAAAGACGATTTTGACTGCGAGATACGCTCATGATGATGTGCATCAGATGCTCACTTGGCTCCCTCAGGAAGGATCAGTTTCACAGTTAGCTGGTCAATAACCTGGTCATCGTAGACGTGATCGACCAGACGCATCTTCAGGGCATACTGATCTCCTAAAGGACAAACGGATGCGCCACATTCAGTCTGAGTTAACAGAAAATATCTGAATCCCTCCACTTGACAGCAGACACCCACCCAGATTGTAGAGATATTCATAGCTGGGAAGATTATAACCAATGATGTAATGGGTTTTCCAGCCTCCGAACAGCGGGAAACGGGGACGGATTTCGACCTCCACGGAATCATCTAGAACTTGGAGGTGAGAGGTGGAGATGTTGCCGATCTCGTCGCGGTAATACACATCCTGAGCGGAGGCTGGGAGGATGGTCTGCGTGAAGAAACAACAAGCAAGTTGGAGAACACCAAAGGCTTTCTCTGCTTACGCTGGTTTAAAGCTTAAGTTCAAGCATCATATAATATGCAATTTCACAGCTATGACAAGAGAGACACCTTAAAAGATTTGACTGAGGAAATGCCGCTGTCAGACTGTCTCTGGTAGTCATAGCGGGAGAAAGGCCCCTTCAGGTAAGCACCGGTGTGTCTCAGGTCGATGGTTTCCTCCACAGCGATGTTGCCCCAGTGAGAGACCTCGATGGTGCGAGTGATGCTGCTGATGGTGAGGAAGGGGGTGTTGTTCTCATAGTGGATCTTCATGACATCCTACAAAAAAAACAGCCGTTTTCAAAAGTTATACACTACTATTCAAAAACACGTGGTCAGTGTGTTTCAAATGTAAAATGGTCAAACGTGACAATGTTATAAACATTTCCATTTTAAATAAATACTGTTCTTTCAAACTTAATTACGAAAAAATAAAGTATCACAGTTTACACAAAACATTGAGAAGCACAACAACATATTAGAATGATTTCTGGAGGATCATGTGACACTGAAGACTGGAGTAATGATGCTGAAAATTCAGCTTTGAAATCACAGGAATAAATTAGATTTTAAAATAAACGAAAAAAGAAAATGTTGTTTGAAATCGTAATAACCTCTCACAATTAGGCACTAAAATTTTCCGTCATACCGTTCCTGCGCAGCCATTTGATATAATGTACATTACTTCTATTGTACCATATGATTTCTCTATTTGAACTAATTAATATTGCCTCATAGCTATTCCATATGCATTTTAAGTTATTCTAAAAGCTATTGTTTGCTTAGGTGTATTTTAATTACCTCAACATTTATTATAATTACCCGAACACTTGAACAATCGTCAGAATAAATCGACAGATTACTCGATTAACAAAATAATGGTTAGTGACAGCTGTAATGACGTTATGATGTTACCATTAACCACACAGCAGTGTGTATTGTGTTCAGTCACCTGGCTGAAGGGAGGAACATCTTTGAAGGGTCCATACTCGATGGCCTCGTCGCTCTTGGTGGGGTTGCCCAGCTTGGTGTAGCTCTCCACGGTTTTGGAGGCCAGGCGGACGCGTGTGGTCTGAGAGCGAGTGGGGTACGGAGAGTACAGATAGTGGTTCCCCTGGAAGACCACCAGCTGCCGCTCGGCCTGAGTGATGTGTGTGGGGAAGGGCTTGAGGACGTGACTGAACACCGTCTCAACCTTCACCCGCAGTTTAGCACCCGGAGCCAGAGCAGATGGGAACTGTGCTTCGAAGAATTTACCACTGCAGGAGACAAACCAGTGTTAATTTTGACAGCAAATGTCAAATGTCTGTGACTCAGACAATGTGGCTGCTATCCCTTGAAAACCGAAAGCACGAGTGCAATGGATGCAATGCACTGATGCACTTTCTCTCTACTGTTTACATTAATTTAAGACGTAATCGGCTGTGTTTACGTGAATACTCGTCAAAACAGACAATTCCAGATCATTTTGTGTGTATTTCTCAGTTCATGCGATGTGAAAGAGTGTGAGGTGTGTTTTCTGTGTGTTTGCTTCAGTGTCTGCGCTCAGAAAACAAGACCCTTTTGAGTTCTCTCTTGCGTCGTCAAATTTATCCATATGTCTGCACTTTTCCCACATATTGACATTTCTGAGTGTTTTATTAGACGTGCAGCAAGTGTATTTGAGCTTGTGTCCCGCCGGTTTGTACGCATCTAACCTCCTACTATGCAACAGATTTTTCTGAATGAATCTCTTTCCAAATCTTCCCTCCCCAACTTTGTCTCGTTTTTATTCGTTGACGAAAATGCTATTAGATTTGTCATCGTTTTTGTCATTCAAGAAGAACTTTAGTTTGTTATCGTTTAGTCTGTGAAAAAAATGTTGACAAAGTTTTTGACGAAAATTATTCATCAACAAAATTAACACTGAGACAAACAAGGCTGAGCTGTAACTGAATTTGCCATTTTGTTGTATCTGACTGGATTAGATTAATTGTTTATAGTCTAAATAGGAAAACAACATTTAATCTGCTGCTTACAAACCACTCATATTTTTTTTTTTTTTTATTTGTGATGATTTTTACTTCTCTCGATCAAGCATAGTCATCTGTGATATTGGCTTGCTGGCTATTTATCCTGAAAACCTTTTATTTCATTTGATATCTGTTATCATGAGCTTTCATGTTTGCGGTTGCCAGATGTCAAGAGTTTAAATCTCCAAATCAGAGCTTCTTTCTTAAAGGATTAGTTCACTTCCATCATAAAACTTTCCTGATAGTTTACTCAACCCCATATCACCCAATAGGCGCGTTTCCATTACCCTTCAAAAAGCACAAATTGCAATTGCGAATTGAAAATACGCCTAATGGAAATGCGTCAAATTCGCAAAAACACCTATATAATCGCAAAAGAGTTTTTACGCTCGCATGAGGTGGTATAACACGCCTACGGCTCCGATTAAAATAAAAACGGCTAGAACGTTTTGAACGACTTATCGTGAGAGGACGAGTTTTAGTCGCATGATATGGTTAATGGAAACGCTGTCATTTTGTAACAGTTCTTTTTATCAACATTTAGAAAATATATCAAAAGTTTTGCGCAAGTTTATAATGGAAACGCGCCTACAGTCTGTCTTTCTTCAGTCGCAATAAAAATTAAGGTTTTCAAAATCATTCCTGGATTTTTCTCCAAATAGTGGACTTCTATGGTTTGAAGGTCCAAATTGCAGGTTCAGTGCAGCTCTACGTGATCCCAAGCAAGAAATAAAGGTCTCATCTAGCAAAACAATCAGTCATTTACTACAAAACTAATTAAAATGTATATACTTTTTAACCACAAATGCTCATCTTGCACTAGCTTTGCGATGCGGGTCTTCTCACATTATGTAATTATGTTGGAAAGGTTCAAAAATGTAGGATAGGGCACAAAACGCCACTCATTTTCTCAACATTACGTTTTTAGTAAAGAGCATTTGACTTTCTTTGCACATTTGCTTTGTAAACACTGTCAGTGCTTCCGCCTAAAGCACACTTGAGCTTTCCAACATGATTTTGTGATGTACAAAGTCAAACTGGTGCAAATAGAGGCATTTGTGGTTAAAAAGTATATTTTTACAGTTTTAAGGAAATGAACAATTATTTTGCAACATAACTTTATTCCTTGGCTGGGATCATGTAGAGCCCTTTGAATCTGCATTGAAACGGCAATTTAGACCTTCTACCTGTTGGCTCCCATTGAAGTCTACTATATGGAGAAAAATCCTGGAATGTCTTCCCTTTCATTGCGACTGAAGAAAGAAAAATTTATTCTGGAAGTAAACATCTCCTTTTAATAGATACATTTTATTCAACGTTTTACTTGACCTACCCAACCTGGGAATAACACACACTTGCTCTCTCTGCAAAAAAAGATGATTTGAAAACGTTGACAAACACTTATGTTTTGGGTTTAACTAAATATTCTGCTCAAATGAAAGCGTAAAACAGCAGTTTGTGTTCTTTCTACAAGAAATCCAAACATGAATCTCAACTATATTGTTTGCGATTGTGGCTGCTGATATTTATTTAATTAATATTAGAAATTAGGAGTTTCAGTTTTAGCTTTTGAGAGAAGTTTTTTTTTTTTTTTTAAGTTTTACCAGTTTTCATAATGTAGATAGTAGTGGTCAACTCATTTATATTTATGACAATGCTAAAACTGAAAATATATTATTTGAAAAAAAAAAAAAAAAAATCAGTTTGGGGGGGAAAAAGAAAATCGGCAAAACAACCTTTTTCAGGGATTTTTTTAAGTAAATACTAAATTGAACAGCACACTCAGTAACTGTGTGTGCACTGAAATCATATTTTCCTAAAAATACCAGGCAATACTACATTACATATTATATATTTACATATAGTGTACAGGGAATATGATAATACATAGCAGGAAATTGGATACAGTGTGGCATATTTTAGTCACTCGCTCATGTCATCTGGTGACGGCTCTCTTGTACACTTCCAATCCACACAGCTTGGATTTTATGCACAGAGTACATGTGTTTACAGGACGCAATAACCATACAGCGATTGCTGTAGATCAAAATAAATGTCCTGCTTACAACATTCACTGTCAAAACATAAAAAATATATATATATTGGTCGAGGCCCATAATTAAAAAAGCTAAATATTAGCTTTGGTGATATACTGATTGACCACAAGTAGGGGGTGTGTTAATAAATATGATAAATACAATAATGATGATCTCTTGATTTGTGCTTATGCAAAAGTGCAATGAGAATCACTAATTGTGATTTTTGATTTGAGCAATATATGGGATTATTAGTTTACTCATTATCATGCATCCCTAATTCAGATCTTTGTAACTCCTTGAACAGTCTAACCCTGTGTTTACCTTTGTCCATGGACAGTTGTCTCCTTCAGCTCCAGGCTTTCATCCTCCTCTTCCTCCCCCTTAACCTGGTGAAGATAAAAACCTCTCTTTATAACCAGAACAGCGTTTTAACCTGCAGTCTAAAGTAGGAAAAACCGGGCAAATGTACAAGTTTATTTTTAAATAAAACACAAGTCCCTTGTCTACAGGTCAAAGTCGACTATTAGCGGCTAATGAGCGCTTGATGTGTCTGTCAAACACAACTGATTATGTACACTTTCGAACACAAGAAACCAACGTTTTCATCAAGAGAAAAAAAATCAGAAAAGACTTTGAATGCATGATTTTAACGCTGCAGTCGTGATAGAGCACGGAAGTGAACCGCGAATCCAGAGCTACGTGTCACGCCGCCACTGACAGAGCAAAGCGGAAGTGCGCTGCACAGCCACTGCTAATGCTAACTACTACATAAAACACTTGAATAACGCCAAGTGCATCGTATCAGAATTTATTTAAATTACTTATTTAAACCAGAATTGCATTTTAAATATGCAGATTGAGATAACTGGTATCAAATATACGCGCAAATGTAACGTTATACATTCAGCAGAATTGTGCATCTAGCTCAGGCTACATGGAAAGTTGCACTAACGTTAACGTTACCTATTGTCTCTGTGCCAAAAAGACGGTTCAGACGTAACTGATCATAATTCAAAAAGCACACACAAGCCAAATGAGTCGGTTGTGCGCGGGAAATGTTAAAGAAAATGACCAACAGTCAGTCGTCGGTGAAAGCTAGCAGAGAGCCTCCTGCATCAGCCAAGTCTGTCACTGTATAAATGTGTTTATTACTTCATTTAGCGTTACTCACAGATGCTCCGATGAAGGCCAGGTGAGGCGCGAGCTCGTCTTCCAGCGCGAGTGTGAAGCTGTTGACCCGCGAGGCTCCGTGGTTTGCGAGCTGAATCTCGGCGGTGATCTTCGCGAGGTGAGAGCTCAGGTCCAGCGTGCGCTTCACGTCCTCGTTCAGCAGACCCTCCGCACTCAGCGACGAGCAGAAACAACACGACACTAGCACAAAACCCACCGCTCCGGCGCTCCACATGGTCTTGCGTTTTTATGTTATGATTTGGAGGCGAATAAATGTAGTTAGTCCTATCTATGCGGCGCAGTGAGGCCTCGCGCTGCACAATCGGCTCCTGAAGGATGACGCTTCATTCATTCCCTCCTGAGTGACGTCACCAACATGGCGGACAACGAACCAACCTTTCAAGCGAATTAAACAAGTTTTGGCCGGACTTGAGTTTATTTTTAATTTAGTGAATGTTGATTATTGCTTTACTTTAAAGGATATTATCTTATATTACGAAAATAAAAGTAATAAACGTCTAGAACTTATTGTTAATATTTTCATTTTATTAGCAAAATTTCACACACATAAACAAAGATATCTTAATTCTATGTTAAGTTTGATTTGATTTGGACTCTTATACCTCTTCAGTAAGACTTTTAAATAATAAAAAGTCTGTGACATGTTTGGAATACTATGATACAATGTTCAATCACACATTGTAAGTTCATGTATTATAATTGTATGCATGCTAAGTTTTTTTTTGTTTTGTTTGTTTATATGTTGTATTGTTATTACTTGTATGTTCTCCTTTTTGCATTAATAATAATAAAAAAAAACCGAAAAAACCGAGCTTTACAAAATATTTTTATTTCAAATAAATTTTGTTCTTTCGAACTCTCTGTTCATCAAAAAGTAAGCTTTCATAAACAATTCAGCAACACAATAAAAATAATCAAAAGATGTAAGATATAAGATAATAAATGTTTTTAGGACAGCAAATGACCATATTAGAATGATTTCTGAAGGATCACGTGACACTTAAAGGAATAGTTCACCAAAAAATTGAAAATTCTGTCATTAATTATTCACTCTCCAAGTTTCCAAACCCTTAAGACCTTCGTTCATCTTCAGAACACAAATTAAGATATTTTTGACGAAATCCAAGAGCTTTTTGACCCTGGTGTCCTTACTATGTTTTCTGTGTCAATGCTTTTGTGTCCCAAAAATAAACTTTGTGAGGGTGAGTAAATATGACAGAATTTTTATTTTTGGGTAAACTATCCCATATAACTAACTACTGCTCTGCACATTTTGTATGTCTCCCTCATTTAACGCACCTGATTCAGATCATCAGCTTGTTAGGAGAAAGATCCATGAACTGAACTGAGTGTGTCACATTCAGAAACCTACAAAATTTGGGGTGGGTGCAAAAAATTTAGGGTGGTAGGGAAAAATATTTTTTGCAAAAAAATAAAAAAAACTTTTTCATTCCCTCGAGAAACTTTTGCGGTCTCTGGCAAAACCAATTTGGACGACACTTCCTGTTTACTTTTAAACCAGAACCCAAATATATTTGCAAGAGAATTAAAAAAATAAAAAAAAATTTTCCTCTCCCCTATTTTCCACCACAGTGTCCCTTTAGGGGCTCCGTACTTTAAGACTGGAGTAATGATGCTGAAAATTCAGCTTTGCATTACAGAAATTACATAAAAAAAGAAGAAACTATTACAATTTAAAACAAATATTTAACTAATAATAATACCGTTTTTACATGCTGTTAAATAAACACAGGCTTGATAAGCACACTTATATTACTAGACATACAAAAACAATTATGTCCCATCACTGTTAGTTTATTGAAACAACAGACAGATGATGTCCATTCCAAAGTGATGTTAGCTAATACAACTGGGATGATATGAAAAATAGGTGTATTAACTTTGTTGTCATATACCATTTTATGAACCAAGACCCAAAAACGGCCATTCTCTCATAACAATGCTAACTGAACCTGGTCACAAATTTCAATGCACAAACATTAAGGTCAACGCTTTAAAGTTCAACATTTTATGAAAATGTTTAAATTGGTCTAAGAACATATAATAGGCAACATACAAAATCAGCCAATTGAAAGTGCTATCAAGAAACATCAACACTAATAAAGCCAACGGACGATATTTAGCATTACAAAACCCTAAAGGGAAGGTTATTCCATCACAACATTAAAACACTGAGAACAGCTGGTCTTGTGGGATGAGGATGAGGAGGAATGCTTCAGATGTTCTGGATGTTGTAGGTCTGCTGAATGTTTAGTGTGTCTCGTAGCATCAGGTCCCGCAGGCGCCACAGAGCGTCAGCCATGGTCTTGTGAGCTCCTTTGCTCTTCAGCCAGTGAGACGGCAGACGGCTCTCCTGCTCTTTTGTGAGCCGTACGTCTTTCCTGCGAGCTGAAGCGACACACAAAGACAATATTTGGAAGATTTTAAGATTGCTAGTGCTATTTCTCAAGGATCATGTAAGATTTGATCACAGCAATTTTTTAACTTAGATATTTTAAGTAATAATACTTCACAATATTACATTTTTTGCTCAAATAAATGCATCAGTGTTGAGCACAAGAGACATCTTTTAAAACATTAAATCTTAATGGTCCTTAAAGCTGCAGTCTGTAAGTTTTGCCTCTTTGTCGCCATCTCCGTCTGAACACCTGCAATTGCAGTTAAGTGCTGAATTATCTTCATGTGTGGGTTGTGCTCCGGCGGATGAGTCTAATGTTTTGGTAGCTGTCAGTCACCGCAGCTTTGTGGAGATTCACTGTATTTAGGAATCACAGATGAACAGATTCAAATATATGGCCAAATAAGAATCTTCATCAGATATTGTCATCTAAGAGTAAGCAGCAAGTCTAAAACTATTGTTCTGACCAACTGAGGAAAAACACTACAGGTGTTTAAATCTAACGATCGGTTATTATCTCACATCACACCAAACTAGCAAGATATTATTACTGTTATACTGTTCTCAAAGTGTTCATGTTAACATCAGCATTGCGTAACTATGCGTATGTAGTGTGTATTAGCATTTCTGTTTCTGTACAGTCTAATCTCTGATTGACATCAAATTCATGAAATTTAGCCGAAAAAGCAAATCATTCTTCCTTAGGACCGGTGTTCTCTTTAAAATACAAAACTTGTGTAATCCCACAAAGGTTATCTGCAAACAGATGCACATTTAAAACTGGAGTAATCTAATTTAGTCACTTAAACACAAACCTTTTGGACTACAATCCGCAACCCAAAAAAATAAGTGTAATTATTTCAGCCGCTGTGAGAAAAGACTATAAACTATCCGTCACCTGCATCATTCTCACATGCGATAAAGCTACTATCCGGACGCCTTCTTTATGTTTACAGTCGTGACGTTAATGACGCATTGCATTCTTGAATTTCCCACGAAAACCTACCGTACACTTAATTTAAAAACATTATTATAAGCTAACCGCTGTGAATCTGGCTAAAGGAAGGCCATAGTTTTGAACACTGGCTGGTTATGTACTTGCTCAAAAACTGATTTTATATAATTTTTAACCAAAAAAGTTACGGACTGCAGCTTTAAACTAGGGGTGGGAATCTTCAGGCACTTCAAGATCCGATTCCGAAACGATTCTTGATCTACATAGCTTTTTAATTAATTCTTCTGTCGTACAAATGCACCTTGATACCTCTTCACATTTTAACCAAAACTGCAGTTCCTATGCTTTTTTGTTTATAGTCGGAATCTCTGTGGAGGCAAACATATTCCTTATTAAATAAATTAATATAAACGATTATTATTTTTCATTATCTTCTTGTCAATCCACCAGTTTGCATTTACTACGGCGTGTTTTCTGCGTGAAAATAAGGGTTGTTTTTGGCTTTGGTCTAAGCATAAACATAAAACAAAACATAAACCACTGTGTGTGTGAACATATTCAAAAATGCAAATGCATTTAACAGCAGCTTCAGGACAAAGAAAACACAAAGCTGTCAGTGCATGAGTTTCTAGACTAAAGACCCATCTCTTTAGCCTGGCTTACACTTAACACATTTAAATATTTCTAAATTCAAATCCGTTAAAGGATTGTTAGGCTGCATTAATAAGGTCAACCGGAACCGGGAACACTTCCCATAATGCAAGAAAAATGGAATCTATGCTAATATTGTCTGTCTCCTGCTTATTCCGAGGTCAGATCCAGTCTGTATCCTGAACAGCTGGTCACTGCAGTTCCCTGATCCAGTTTGTATCCAGATGGTGGGTCAGTACATATAGACCCCCTCTACAGGTCTGTATGGGAGCATAAACTACTTGTTTATTGGTCAGAGGAGAACTGAGCCTGGTTTCTCCCAAGGTTTTTTTTTCTCCATCAGTGTCACAGATGGAGTTTTGGTTCCTTGCCGCTGTCACCTATGGCTTGCTCAGTTGGGGACAACAACTAAATTGGGGACAAACAATTTATTAATTTGGAACTATTGATTAATTCCCTCAAACTAAGTTTCTTTTTGCATTATTGATATATTACTTACCCATTTGATACTGTAAAGTTGCTTTGACTCAATTTGTATTGTAAAAAGCGCTATATAAATAAAGCTGACTTGACTAATAGTACTGCATTCCAAACAGCATAAATAAAGGCATATCTAAAGTAAAAAAATCCGTGTGCACGTCTCTAGCGCACACATGTGGTTTATGCGGGCACAAGCTCAGAATCGATTTTGCAATATTCTGAATCGGAGAATGGATTTTTCTTAAACCTTTTCTAAAACCTTTGAATTGTAATACAATTTTTATTTAATTTATAAGAGAAATCTGTAAATAAAAAACACTTACTTGGCATCATCACATTTTTATATTGTATATCTTGTTTTATATCATAGGCTGGTCTCTGTATTGACCCATGCACTGCGCTCTCACTCACCAGAGAGCGTTTGGTCCCATTTGCTGACAGTGTTGGACTCAGCACTGAGTCCTTCTATATATCTCAAGTAGGCCTCTGAATGGAGCAGGCGCTGGGGTTTGGGTGGAGGAGCCACAAATATGGGGGTGGAGGGCTGCTGCAGAGCGGGCTGCCCAACCTGCCCCTGTCCCGGATAGGGAGGTGGAGCCTGCTGGCCTGAGTTCATCTAGAAAAACACAAAGATTTAGAGACAACTGGAGTGTTACGGAACACTTAAATTAAAAACAGTTGGTCTGCTTTTTCTTTTGTGCCACAGCAACTAAAGCCACTCTTTTTATTTTTGCAAGAGATACAATTAAATAAACATTTAGCATCATGGAAACTAGAAAATGAGCGTTACCTGAGTCCCATAAGTGCTTCCTGTAGAGCCTGGAGCCATCCCATTTATACCTGCGAAAGAGGTTTCAGCACACATTGGGAATAAGACACTTTTAAAGTGAACTGATACCTGAGCTCTTTATGCTCTCACTGAACATTTCATTGAAATGCTTATGGTGTTAGTTCACAGAAATCTATCCTAAATCAAACAAAAGGAGAAATCGAGGGAAATGTTAATGCTGCACTTTTACATGCAACAAAATCTCATAGTGATGAGCGGCTGTCAACAGTGTTGGGGGAAACTTGAGTTACATAACTAAAGTTACGCAATAATATTACTTTTTTGAAGTATCTAGTAATGTAACGCATTACTTTTTAATTTCCAAGAAAATATCTGAGGTACTTTTTCAAAAAACTAACGCCAGTTACTTTTTGTTTCCT